>NJDD01002689.1:117166-129118 GCA_002245505.1 Calephelis nemesis
CCGCCGCCAATCCTTGTGAGTCGCTGCGAAACTATCACCTAGTCAGATATCACGGTGTTAGTGACGGTAAGCCTATGCTCACCTTTTACGAGCTGCCTGGCAGGAAGGCAGATGGTCTATTCTGCAAAGGAGCCCAGACTTCTTCTTCGGGGATATGGGCATAAAGTTACCTATTTTTTTACTTGATTTAAAACGAACAAATTAAAGCAGCGTTAATAGTTTCGTTATTAATTAGTTAAAAATGTCATAAACTTGTAAAATATGACATTTGTGAAATAAATAATTACAACTTAATTAACAAAATTACAAATTTAATTAATACAAACCAAGATACAAGATCGATAAACATAATTATGTAGCATCGTGTAAACACATCATAAAACTGTTAAAAATATAAAACAGCTGTTTATATAATTCGATTATTAAAAATTAGTGCTTACTTATAATGTCCACATTTTTTACTGACAATATAATTATGTGTTCTGGTGAACTTCGTTCCAGCACCGTCCTGTTTGTATGGGGAAAATATTAATATTGTTTCTCCTAGTTTCCTCGCAGTCAAACGGAGTAAAATCTTATGCCCGTCTCCTGATTCTAAGCTACCCCCTCATACATTTTTAGCATAATAGGTTCATCCGTTTTTGAGTAACAAATAGTGTAGATAACAACAATAATAACGAGATACTTATTTTCAAACAAATTACTTGTCAAATAATAATAATAATAATGTAATGTTTTATTGACTAAGTTAACATCAATTACGAGTAATTTAAAAGTAATACTTTTTGATTGACTCCTATACAGATTTAAAGATTTTCTCTTGAAGTCATTAATTTAAAACTCAATTATTTAAAAAAAATATCTAAACGCCCATGTAACCGAAGAGGTAGGCAAAGCACACACAACTAGCCAAAGATACAAATTCCCATAATGTGATAGGTGGCAATCCCATTGCCAACAGGGCACAAATCCAATTCCGGGCAACTTTATTTTTATTAGAAAATTGAAAATACACATTTTCCAATTTTTTTGGTTGCCCGGGCCCAAACCTGGAATCACAAGAAGTCAAGCAACGCCGGACTACTAGACCACAGAGGCCATTATTATATACCCTTAGCACTTGGTTCTTGTAAATTGGCCGTCCGACGGCTTAAGCTAGTCGGTATGCATACACTCATGTTGTAGGCATACTAACACTACGTTGTTCTGCATACAGGAACTTTTTTCTGATAAAATGAAGAATGTCTGGTCGCCCTTTTATGATGGTATATAATAACCCTTAAAAAAGCACAAACGGCAGGCTATTTGTATACTCCTAATATTAAATTATAAGTAAGTAGTACGAAAACAGAGCAAGTGTTTTCTTCGTTTAATAATATAAAAATATCATCGCCTCTTAGTTAAATTTGGTCATAAATGTTAACGGCCTCACTGAAGGATGCACCTTTGTATGGAAAATGTCAAATTAATGACTGTTTAAAAGACAATTAATGTCTCTGGGTGCAACCGTAAGTATAAACAATAACACATACACTCTAAATAATATGTAATATCATTTTTGCTCTAAAACCTACAAAATAACAGACTTCGACTTCAAGAAGTAAGTAATGAAGTATTTTCCTTGATTTTCATGGGAAGCCATTAACAATTTAAGTCTTGGTGGCAATGGGACCATCTCGGAAGCAGGCGCTTTTAAATAAAAGAAAATTTTCAAAAATCGGTTTAGAAATGACTATGGTAGTCTATTGCAACCAAGTTTGGATCTCATGATGGAATCACAGGGAAATCTAGGAAAATACTCAACTTTTTGTGTACTTAGTGACGATAAATGACATTAATAAACAGTGAAATTGAATTGTTTGCAGTTTTATTGCGCTTAAATTATATTAATACCTTTAAACGAGCAATTCTTGTATATATATAATTGGAATCTCGGAATCGGCTCCAACGATTTTCATGAAATTTAGTATATAGGGGGTTTCGGGGGCGATAAATCGATCTAGCTAGGAATCATTTTTAGAAAATGTCATAATCGTGTTTTATTGTTGTTGTTAAGTAAGGAAGTCCGTTGTTAAGTAACGAAGTCAATGATTGTTTGCTTTGGGGTTAGACTTTTTAAATTTTCGTACTTAAATATAATTTCCAAAAAACACAATTTATAAAAAAACAAAAAAAAATACCGAGCAAAGTTCGGTCATCCAGGTACTTATATTAAAGTGATTTGTGATTAAATTCCAAAGTTATCAAGTTTTCACATTTTACCTAAGAACACATTAATACACAGTGTTCGTAGACAAAAACTAACATTATTTTATTGCGTAGCTCAAATAAGCTTCACCTTAACACTAACTTAATTTAAATACTTTAAATATTGAAATTGATTATCTTGCGAGAACAAAACTGTCTAGACAAACTTTAAAATGTTTTCAGACAATTTCATTATTGAAATGTAAGTAATTGGAGTCGATAAATAAATCAATAAAATAACAGTTCGAAAGTTACAATGCGTGTGCGGAAATTAAAGAGAGGTCACGACTCAGAAAACGATTTGCCCCCAGCGCCTGCGCGTACTACAAAGGGCAAAGACGCGTGCGAGGGTTAGTACTTTTCGGAATTATCGGCGAATGTCAAGTTTCACATCACAGTCGCCGGTCGCACGTGTATATATCTACAAACTTTTTAAATCACAGTATTTTTTGGTATAATTAAAACATATATTTTATAAATATGTTTACTCGAATCGAATGATGAGTATTCTCCTTTAACAGATTCCTTGTGTTAAAAATTACTCCGTACACATACATGTATACATACTTGACATTACAAGTTATATTTGGAAGAGACAAGCAAAGATTACCGCTGCCTAAATGAGTTTTAAGTAAAAAAAAATTGGGGTGAGTCACTGTCATTACTTAGGGGTATGAAAAATAGATGTTGGCCGATACTCAAAACCTACTCAATATGCTCTCAAAATTTCATGAGAATCGGTCAAGCAGTTTCGGAAGAGCTCAATTACGCACACGGTGTGCGTGGTTGAGCTCCTCCACACCGTGACACGAGAAATTTATATATTAGATATCTTCACACTTATATCCCCAAATCCCCAAAGAGGTGGGTACACTAAGTCCCTATTATACCTAGCTATGAGTCAATATGATTAAATGACAGGTATATCTAATATTACCTACCTAATCTTACATTTTACTTTCTGAGAAAATTATGAACGTCTGGGAGCCCTGGGATCAAGCTCTATCAGGACTAAATCTTGAACTGAGTTAAGTTCGAGTAGTTGAGGTAAAGCTTAAGGTATATAACTGGTGACGCTGTAATAAACAGCAAATGTGTGACATGTAAAAAATATACGATTTTCTTCATTTAAAAATAGGAATAGGTAAGTACCTACATGACAAATAAACCCAATAAAAATACCTAATTTCCAAACAATATATTAAAGGGAAAATAATCTTAAAGTTTTCATTTCTATAATCCGAATGATGCTTGTAAAACCGTGTGCCGGTTTACAGAAGACGGAAGCAGCTTGTTTACTCAAACGAAAGAGCCTTCCTCTCCTGACCATTGGTGCAAACGGACCCAGTAGTTCGGACATAAGTAAATTGTTAGAAGCACCGGGCTGTGATGCGTGAAAGGTAACTTCGATTTGTAAGTAAACTACCAGATCCGGCACTTATCCATTAACTTGAACATGAAACGTAGCTTTCAGGATATAAGTATGTGATTTAATATTGAATAGTTCCGGTTATTGATATTTAAATTGTTACCTGGTAAATTTACTTTAGTGTTATAAATGAAAAAGGTCATACTCGGTCATGTAGAAGCAAGGCTTGAAACCGGTACGAAAAGTACAGGTTCTATACCGGTATTTAGCGGTTCTTGCCATTTCGATACCTGGATACCGGTTCCAAAGTGGGTACCGGTACTTCGTATACCGGTACTGACCCGATACAGGTATCTAACAATACCGATAAAAACCGGTATCCAATAAAGGTACTCGTTAAATACAAGTGCGAAGTTGCCAATTTTCCTTTTTATGTATCGGTATTATTTTAATCTCTCATGAAGGAACAGAGACATCTTCGATTGAAGAAAGAATGATAAGTAATATGTTTTCTAGTACCGGTATTATTGAAACAGTACCGGTATCAGAACCCTTAAAGCAACAGTACCGGTACTAAGTCTGGTACCGGTACAAACAGTACAGGTAACACCTTGGTATCGGTATTGCTTCAAGGTCATTAATACCGGTTCCTAAAAATACCGGTATTTCAAGCCCTGTGTGGAAGTAACGGTGGTTGAAAGTTTGACTAAACCGATATACGATGCGAATATGAAGTTATATAGGTGCCAAAGGAGCCCTAACGTAGATTGATATTATCTATATATTAATACGTGATGCCAAAACTTTAGACCCCTTGTTACGAAAATTGCGCTGACAAAAGAGCATAAAATTTGGCACACCTATAATTTATATGTAGGAGCAGTACAGAACGCTTATATTTTTCAATGGTAATGCTTATGAAGTACATTAAATCAATAAATAAAACATTACCCACACTATCATGCATTTAACACACACAAACAAATATACTGATGATAACGATAAAAGATCACAGATGGCGCACTAGAAAGTTTGGAAACAAAGTAGTTGGTCTTGAGAAATGAAGATGGCGTTCTTATCACCAAGATATTAAATTGATCTTAAGAGATGAAGATAGCGTTTTTATAAACAAGATATTAAAATTTATTATGGTCGAATTTCGACCGATGGGCGACCATTAGTACATAATTTATATGCAAACATTTTTATACAGAACATTTTGGTCAGCATACTTCAATAAATTGAATAGAAATCAAAAAATTAAAATAAATTTACAATAAACATGTTGTCTGTTGCTGCGTAGTAAAGTTTCACATCTATACCAAATATCATGAAAAAAATCGGTTTAACGGTTTGTTGATGTAGCCGGTCTTGAGAAATGAAGATGGCGTTCTTGTAGCCGCGTTCCGATCCGGTGGTAGTTTTAGAGTTACAAGAATCTTTGTATAGATCTACGTAATAAAAGCTTTTTTCAATTTCAATGTATCAACAATAGGTATATTAAAATTTACTATGGTCGAACGGCCGACCACTGGTACGACTAAATCTCTATAACTTTTTTAATCTCAGAGACTAAATTGACATTAACAATGTTTTTTACGATTCATGAACAGTGTTCTGCCATTATCGGAAAATGCCAACAAAATCCGTTACCTGAAGAATGTTTTTTCTTTTTTTTACTTTTTTATGATATAGGAAGGCAAACAAGCAGATGGATTTCCTGATGGTAAGAAATTCACGCCGCCTAGAGACACCAAAGGTGTTAATGGTGCGTTGCCAACCTGAGACCGGGATGTTAGACCTCGAGCAAAAGTAAGTATACTGGCTACCTTACCCTCCGAACCGGAACACGTCATGACGTTATGGCGGCAGGAATAGGTAAGGCGGTGGTACCAATCCGGGCGAGTCGCTGCTAAACTCTACCACCTAGTCAGTTGTCACGGTGTTAGTGACGGTGAGCCTTTGCTCGCCTTTTACGAGCTGCCTGGCAAGGAAGGCAGATGGTCTATTCTACAAAGGAGCCCGGACCAACACGGGGGATGTGACGGGGGACGGGGGGGATGTGAATGTATCTTGTATATATGTATACAAATTAAAAATGCTACATACTCGTAATTGTATATTAATAATTGTCATTATTTGTATTTTCTTCGCCTCGACCGCCTCGTTGGTCGAGTAGCTAGCGTACATGCCTAAATACGCCGACCAACAGCGAGGCTCGGGTTCGATTCGCGACGGGGGCAGGCATTTGTATGATGAACATTTAGATGTTTGCATTTTCGGGTCTGGGTGTATATTAAATTTATTCAGGTATCTGTTTAAGTATTTCTATGTATATGTATCATTGTCTGACACCCATAACACAAGCATATAATTTGCTTAATTTGCTAGATTCAATTTGTGTAATTTGTCCAAAAAAAATTTACTATGTACAGACCAGAAATCTAGAACTAAACGTTTTTAATTATTAAAACAATGGAAATAACAATATTCTGAACGTTACTTAAAAGTACGCAAATGCATTATTTTTAACAATAAAATATGTAGGAGCCATGGTTAATAATAAGGTGAGATACTTGGCACGAATGTCATTTATTTTCGGCATATTGCACCTTTGGTGGGACTTCAGAAAGTTCAAGGTTTTAACAAACCCATTTATCAAAAAGTAGCCAGTTTCTTGTGAAGTTTATCTCTAGATGGAGAAGAGTGAACTAAGGACTTAGAGGTGGATTTTTAGAGAGCAAAGTATGAAAACATATTCGCAAACAAATTTTCCGTTGGTCCCATAATTTGGTTTCGACTTCAAAAGTTATCTAGGTTTTTATTTTAAAACTAGCTGCCCCGGCGAATTTCGTTCCACCTGTCCAGTAGGTAAGGGAAATAATAATATATTATTTTTACCATTTTTCCTGCAACTTTCCAGGTTTTTCTCGTCTTAAAAACCTTCTTGTGATCATTAATCTAACACTTAACTAAACTAACACTAAATCTAACACAATTTTATACATTAAAAAAATTGTATTTAGGAGAAATATTTCTTCGCTTCAAGAATTCCCGTAATTACTGGAAATCAAACTAAAAAGTACAAACAAAATACTTCCCATTTTTCAAGCGATTCAAAAAATGTTGACTAGCCCTGTTTTGTACTCTTAAAATTGACTAATTTGACTCAATATTAACAGGAAATTTAATAATTATGAAAAAACTTCGACCATCTTTTCTCTCGATGGCGCCAAAAAACCTCTGCTAACATTGCTAAAGATAAATTAATATGTCCTTAGCATGGAGTTTTCTAGTCGTGGACCATACCGACTTTTAGTGCCTTGACAGATTGGCAAGACCAAAAACTGATTGTGCAAAAAAAACAATCTTAAGTTCACTGTTAACATAGCTTAAAATCACTATTAACATAGCTTATTTATTTCATAGCTAATTAAGTAAAGTAAATTTTAGTTTTTGATAAACTTTATTTTCCTTTTCTATAAAATTAAAAGGTACTTAAATGTAAATAGGTAGGTATTAGATTTAAAATTACTTGATTTCATTTTATAACTTTTAGGTAAGTATTGATAACATTCTATCCCTATTACTTTTAGATAAAATTCAAACTAAAAAAAAGTTATTGTGCATTTTTTACTCTTAACATTGGAAAATACAAAAAAGTGATAAACAACGTATAAGTTGTACTTAAAAAAAATTGACAAAAAAAATCAGAACTTACGAGGGCACCCTATTCACCTTGCGATATGAATTGTACTCTGTGACCTTTTTCAAACCTAATAAACATATCTTTAATTGGATTGGTGATTTCAAGCTATGTTAAAGCTTGAAATCACCAATCCTATTTTCATATCGGTGATGAAGTTATGAATTCCTATGATTCGATAAATGCTTCGTTGGTGAAGGCTTTGTATCTTGTTCTCGTCTAATTGAAACTATTTCGGACATAGGACAATGCGGCATTGTCCGCGTGTCCGGCGGTGTTTGCCGCCTTTATTAATTCAGGTGGGCGTGTCGGCAAGAGGGCGGGGGCAAGAGGAGGCGTGACGAGGTTCCGCCTACCGGCGCGGCGCATTTGGCGGCAAGTGTCGGCGTCACCGTTCAGTCGGTCTGCTGGCGCGACGTCTGATACTCATTTCCGTTCAAATTTCGATTCCAACTTTATCCCGATTGTTTTTAACTTTGATATCGAGATTGTCGTGACTTTTGTGAGTGTGGTGCGTGACTGGAGCTTCAGTGAAAGGCGGTCCTAGAGTGATTTGTCGCACGACCTCACTACACGCCAAGTATGTTTAGTTTTATTATTTCTGTAATAAGTATTAATATTAATACAACTTTAATTAATTACTATTCACTTTTTTACAAGTAAAATTAATATCAGTCCCAGAAAGTGGATATCTACGCATAAAATACGATATAATTAGTATAAATAGTAACAGTACATTATTTTAATTACCTCCATAAAGTTTGAAGTAGATAAGGTCAAATTTATCTTCAAAGTCAAAACTTTATGTAAATCATCAAAACGAATTTTTGAATTCCATTTAAATAATATTCAAATTAAACTTTGAGTATGAAATAAATTGACTAGGTAGGTATCATGTATGAGGATAAACAGTTCTCATTTCGTTACATGCATAAATAATAGAATGCATTATCTCTAATACCTAGGTAAGTATAGATAACAAAGCTGTTTGCCAAATTTTTTTGGAAGTGGAAAATTTTAAATTTTTTAACAAATAAAATTTATAATCAACAGAATATATTTAGAAATAATTTGTTTTTGAAATTCATAATATTCAACTGCTATCTCTAGTAATTAATAAAGATGTAATGTTAGATATAGTATTTGATCGTTTTTGGGTGTGTGTTTTAGTTAGTATTTTTAATGTATTTTATAGTTTTGTTGAAGGTACACGATAAGAAGTTGTATTGCAAGATGAATTAAATACCTAAATATACCTAGCTACTCTGGATTTATAATTCACTAATATTCTTTAATCTAATTTTGGTGCTTTTGTCTTAAAAGATAATATTAGTCAGTAGTAAAATGGATTTATGCCAGAGCTTAGGTGCTATATCCACGTCTGTAAGAGTCCGTCTTCTTACTTTTTTTATAACAAATATCCCTGGACAATTGACAAAAATTAAAGGGACCCTCAAAGTAATCAAATTTTAAGTCTGATGTAATGTTAATTAGTATCGTTACTTATACAGGGACTAGCTGTTACCCGCAGCTTTGTTCGCGTGGCAGTCAATATCTTTACTGATTATAGCCCATTAATAAGTAGGTACTTATACAAAAATTTCAATCCATATTGCACCCCTTAGCCGAAGAATTTCCAGATACGCTTAAACACGTATCTACTCATTTTTAATAAGTTACCCAAAAATAAAGTTTAATGTTTCTAACGTAAAAAATGACGGTTTCCCATACAAACTTTTAACCCCTACTTCACCCCCTTAGGGGTAGAATTTCCAAAATTCCGTCCTTGGTGGGTGTCGAATCAATAAAACTAACCTACTTACCAAATTTCATGACTGTAATAGTAACAGTTTTTGCTCGGCGACGATGATTTTGTCAGTCAGGACATGTTATTTTATAAGTATAGATATGCTAAAATGGATACCAGAATAAATTTAATAAATACACATACCCAGAAATGCAGACATCTAGATATTTAACACACAAATACCTGCTTGAAATATATAAAATAGTAGTATATTCAAATTTTCATTTTTAATAAAATGTTGGTAAAGTATGTGAAGGTAAAAAGTTTATAGTAAAGTAGAAAGCCCATTGCTATAAGCATTCTCATAAAAATTAACGATATGGCACAACTGACGAAATATAACAATTTAAATAATGTGAATAAATTGTGAATACAATTATATCCTTATTTATTTCATAGCTAATAAATCATAAATATTCATTAACAGATTATTCCCTAAATTTTATTTTTTGATAAAATTTATTTTCCTTTTTTTATAAAATTAAAAGGCATTTAAATATTAATAGGTAGGTTTAAAATTAATTGATTACATTTTATAACTTTTAGATATTGATAACATTCTATACCTATTACTTTTAGATAAATTTCAAACTAAAAAAAGTTGTTGTGCAATTTTTACTCTTAACATTGGAAAATACAAAAAAAGTAATAAACAACGTATAAGTTGTACTTAAAAAAATTGACAAATAAAAATCAGAACTTACGAGGGCACCCTATTCACCTTGCGATATGAATTGTACTCTGTGACCTTTTCTCAAACATAATAAACATATCTTTAAAAAATTCATAAATCCGTATCAAAGGATTGCAAAATATAATTTAACTAGGCTGATATCCTGACTTCATCAGCAACATTAAACTATCAGGCATTTCTTTCAATCGACGATAATCCTGTGACAGATTTTGACAAGGATGTCTTAGATTTTATGTTAAAACTAAATAAATAAATAAATATCTCTGGACAAGTCACACAAGTTGAATCTAACCCCAAAGTAAGCAAATTATACGCTTGTGTTATGGGTGTTAGTCAACGATACTATTACATAGAAAAACTTAAATAGATACTTGAATAAATTTAATAAACACCCAGACCCGGAAATGCAGACATCTAAATGTTCGTCACACAAATGTCTGCCCCCGTCGGGAATCGAACCTGAGCCTCGCGGATGATCGGCGTAGTTAGGCGTGTACGCTAGCCACTTGACCTTATAAACAATAAAAAATATACGAATTGAGATGACTTCAAAATAAGCACTACATGTTTGTGATAAGGACGTTAATACTCACTATTTATATATGAACATATGGAAATATTTAGTACAAAGTAAGTAAGTATCTTTAATTGCTTATTTCAGAAAAGGCAGGCAAAGACAGATTATCCTCCTAATCACGGGTGTCCTTTGTCCCACACTATGATAGATGGCAAACTTTAATTTAACCGGGCACATATACAACCCTAGACAACGTTGTCTAAACGTATAATAAAACAGTAATAAAATAAACCAATCGAACGAGTATTACCCAATTTTGTTTAGTAATATCTTAAAGCCCGGCTCAATATTTGTCCCATATCATTTACCGCGGAATTTTCCGTTCCCGTCACTAACCACGAAAAGTTTTAGCGTGTGACTGGTCTCCAGCTAGTTTTTGATAAAAATTAAAAAAAAAATATTGCTTCAGTTCAGGCAACAAAAAAAATTAGCAAGTTTCTTTACTTTGAAGCATCCGGGAATATTACAGTATCAGAATCAGAATCAGAAAATGCGTATTTTAATTTTTTTTTAAAAATTACGGTGCCCGAGATTGGATATGTGCCCGGTTGGTGATAGGCTTGCTACGTAACACATTGTGAGATTTAGTGCAAACCCTTTCTGGAATATGAGCGTGAAGATACTTTTTTTCTAAAAACATACTTAGTTTTATAAATATAAATTGGAAAAACCCATTTTGTTTTAGCCCCCGTATTGGTCCGGGCTTCTTTGTAGAATAGACCATCTGCCTTCCTTGCCAGGCAGCTCGTAAAAGACGAGCAAAGGCTCACCGTCACTAACACCGTGAATTCTGACTAGGTGGTAGAGTTTAGCAGCGACTCGCCCGGATTGGTACCACCGCCTTACTTATCCCTGCCGCCATAACGTCATGACGTGTTCCGGTTCGGAGGGTGAGGTAGGCGGTAAACTTACTTTTGCTCGAGGCCTAACATCCCGGCCCCAGGTTGGCAACGCACCATTACCACCTTTGGTGTCTCTAGGCGGCGTGAATTTCTTACCATCAGGAAATCCGTCTGCTTGTTTGCCTTCCAATATCATAAAAAAAAAGCTGCCCGACCCGGGATTCGAGCTCGGTATCTCATGCAGTCAAGTCCAACAACTGAACCGCTAGACCAAAAAAGAAAAAGTATTACTTTTAAGATAAAATAAACAACCTAACATTTTAGATACGGCTAAGGTTGTTCAGGCAGCCGCTAATAGGAATCGATTCCACGAAAACAATCGTCATCCATTCACATTGGAAAAACGCATTTTTCCTAACCCAGGATGGAAATGTCCGCCCGCCCAAACCATGTTCGTCCTCCCCCCTCCCCACCCCAGCCAAATCATCGCTGACAATGTCGATTGGGTTTTATTGGCTCCACGATCTTTTTACGGCAATTCGCGAATCGTTTTTTTATTTTTATTGGTATCTGTCGTTTCTTTGCAAATGGTAATACTTTTTCAATCGTATTAAGGGCTATTTTTTATTTAATGGGAGAAAAGTGAGAATGCGCACACGTCTTTTTTTTATGACGTTGGAAGGCAAACAAGCAGACGGATTTCCTGATGG
>NJDD01002689.1:134383-145175 GCA_002245505.1 Calephelis nemesis
ATTGGCCGATAGCGGTCAGTTAAACGAAAATAACAGAATGAAATGCGGCGACAACATAATATTATAATAATTTTCGATCAGGGTCAGGTCTTCCTGAAACAAGATTACTTACCATATATTGTCTTTGTTAATATGTACTTTGAAAAATGACTACACATGTACCTTACGTCTCTGCCTTCATGTTTTTCCAATTGGTATGTAAAAAATATCAAAACACGTACCTCACATCAATTCCAATCATTCAAAAAATAAAACATGTTTCATTAAAATATATCAAAATTATAAAGAAATTGGAGAATGCAGCGGGTTTTCGAAAATAATATTGTATTTATTATAAAACAATTATAATTCTGTAATAAAGCTTTTTAATGTTTACCATAATACTAATCAAAATAATATTTTTTTATTACATTTTTTTGCAATAATTCGGGTACCGTCTCTTACTCTCGCCTTTCTCAGTTATTGTCCAAGCCACCGTGTTAAAAGAGGCCAATATTTACAACTTCTTAGACTAAATCTTGCTCTTAGACAGTAACTGAATAGCTGCTTTCAAGCCGGAATCGCTGGCTCCATGTACCGTAGAAAAATGAATCGGATGAGTTGCTTCACCCGCTAATAGAACTCGTACAGTTCCAGACTGATCCAATAAAGGTTCTGCCAAGTGTCTTCTTGCCTCTGGATAGTGATGTGAGATGACGTGGTCATATGTGTAGCTACCGCGAGTGTACGGGTTGGAGTGCCACGTCGATCTGCCATAGCATGAAAAAAAGAAAATGTTTAAGGGAGCAAAATGTAATACTTCAAGGTAGTATGTTAAGGACACTGTTTTCTGTATTCAAACAAAAAAAATTGAAAGAAATATCACAAACATAAAGCCTGGCTTCCTCCATATTTATTACCCTGTTTACATTAACTCGCCGGTTTCGAGGGTGGTGTCATGAAGACCGCCCTCGAAAACGTAGCGATTTGATAGTGGAATTGTATATCTGCTTTATTATTTGAAAAATTGTACAGGCAATGAGACATAAATACATTTATTTTTAATGTCGGTCTATTGTAGATTCATTATTTTCTAGTGAAATGTGATATCAGTAAATGAGATTATTCAATTCCTGCACTTCTAGGTCTAGCAAAGAATGGCTTAAATTCAGGTTTAATTTCTATTTTTCAATTTGAGGTAAAACCAGTTAAGGACATGTACGTCCTTAGTCAATAAAATATTAATTTGTTGGTAAATCTTTGCAAGTAATGTTTTTTTGCAAATCAATACAGATCAACTTTAAAAGTTTATCTTTCGTTATGTACCTACACTACATTTTACAGTAATCTAATAAAATTATTGTCAAAATTAAATTGAAAATTCAAATGTTAATATCTCAGTTCAACAAAATGTTCATTTTTATTACATTTTACCAGCAAACATACACGTTGTCAAAAATATATTTACCTAATTATACCAGTTGGTTCTGGTATATTAAAACTCTTTCCCATAAACCTTCTTAACAGTCCCATACACTTCTCAATTACTATATCTTCTGGAAGTATTTCTACCTGTAAAATATTTATTGTTTTAATTAAAATGTAGGACATTATCTCTTTAGCAGGACCAAGATGCGCAACAAATCATGTATATCTCTTCAAATTACCAATTCGTCATTTAGGTAGTAAACTTCTTCTTCCATTTATTATTGAGTCTAAAGCTAAAATATATAATCAACCGCGGCTTACAGTCGCGACAGTTACGAGTGCACATACCGTCCGCGAACGTTCACGGCTAACAAAAACATCCAGCGCGTCAGATATCTTTCTGACGTCCGATCGCTTAGGCCTCAAACTGGATCTCAGCGATTTGCGGAGCGAGGCGAGCTATGCCCGAACTCGATGTCATCGGCTATATCGCTCGTGTCGCGGCGACGAAGTGTTGTGTTTGTATGAGCAAGATATCGATACGGCAGCAACATCTTTTGAACCGAGTGCTTTTGATTCGTATAATTTATTACAACAAGTTGCGCGATTATACAGAAATGGGTGGAGAGACTTTTGAATAATTTATTTTATCGTCGGAACTATACAGTCCAATTTAGAACCTACCTACACATATTATAATCTTTTTTTATTATTCAAATGTTTGCTATTCCAAATTGGTGAATTAACAAAAATTTCACTAATTATTCCCTCTGTAAAATGCTGCGATGCACGTAAATTTATCGACAAATATTAAATACAAAGGGGAACAGCACTACGTTGACTCAATCGCAGGGAGATCGCTTGACGGCCGCTCGTCGCTCGGGCACCGCTACCCGCTCCGCCCCCGCTCCGCTGACATCCAGTTCACTTCAATAAGAATCCATATTTTATGTGTTAGATCGTGCCGCTCTCGTCGCCGCCCCGCAATCGCTGAGATCCAGTTTGTGGCCTTAAGGTCACGTCCGTGACTTACGTCCGACAGTTTGCACGGCGTGTACTGTAATTACCTTGATACCGGTCGCGGTTGTTAGCCCCGTCCATTACTAGGTTTCCAATTTATGACTTCAGGCAAATGATGAAATATATCTGCACGTGATGTCAATGTTGATAATATTTGATAGCCAAACATTTCAAATGTCAAAAATACTAAAAAACCAGACGATGTACTGTAATATTCTAAAGACAAAGAATTTGGAAAGAAATGGAGCAGACAGAAAAACAGACGAGTTCATATCTTAAAGTCAACTGGCTATATAGTAAAAGTAAGGTATCTTCACGCCCATATCCCCGAAGTCGTAAGCAGATGCACAACCAGGGCACCCACTACTAGCCGAAGACACTAAGTCCCACAATGTGATAGGATCCCAAGCAAGTTTTTTTTTATTAGAAAGTATCTTCACGCCCATATCCCCGAAGAGGTAGGCAGAGGCACAACCAGGGCACCCACGATTAGCCGAAGACACTAAGTCCCATAATGTGATAGGTGGCAAGCCTATCGTCAACCGTGCACATTTCCGAACCTGACTAACGTTTTTTTTTATTAGAATTTTTGTTAGAAAATTGGAAAAACCAAATCTTCTTTTTCTTGCCCGACCTGGGAATCGAACCCGGGACCTCATTCATTCAAGTCCAACACCCGGACCGCTAGACCACAGAGGCGATTTATATTATAAGTCTACAACATATTCTTAAGTAAACTTTAAATATTCAAATATGTAATGCCTTAATCTTAATACCAACATTAAAAATCAATTTTATATAAATTGAAAAGTTAATACATTTGTTAAGTCACTCAAATAAGAGTTAACTGACGTAAATAAAAATCTTACAACTACTTACAACTAAAAAACTTACGATTTTCCCAATATCCCCACTGGTCCATAAAGTCAATGCATTTTCAGAGCCTAATGGTCTACTGCATGCAAATATTCTTGTGATCCAATAATCTTCTGCATTAATTCGTCTTTTGTCCTCCCCTTTCCAGAGAAATAAGAAAAATGCAGCTGTGTTTGGCCACCATGGCTTTTCGAATTTGAAAACAATTTTATCCATAACACCTATTGTCAGATTTTTAATAGCTTCAACCTTTGTAACAGGCAATTGTGGAGAAAATAGTGTATTGTATCTAAAAACAAAATCACATTTAGTACAAAGCTTATGGTGTGCTTATGGAAACTCTCTAAACATCCCTTCAAAAGCCTTAAATATTTGCTCAACGTAAAATATTTTAAGTTGTATAATGAGTTATGTAGTTTTGGCACCATCAAGAGAAAATATTATGGTCAAGTTTTTTTATAGTTCTTGAAATTCGTGTTTATATTGAGAGAAATTAGTAAATTTTGGTGGCAATTTGTACAACTTTGTTCAGTGTAAGTGCACAAATGAAATAATCATGAACAAATAAGCGTATCGTGTATTTTCCTTGTTGCCGCCAAATCTTACTACACCAGCTTGAATAAAGAGGCTATCGCCTTACCCAAGACCCTGACATGACTTATCGACGACTTATGACTAATTATAATGTAATCCCGATTTTGGTAATCAACCAAATTGTTGGAAATTTCTGATTGACTAATGGCAAAATGCTAACCGCGAATGCCAAAACCTAAAAAAAAGAAAGAATGTTATGTAAAGCTTGTTATGAGTGTTATGTTAGCGATACTAACATCGCCAAAAGGAAGCCCCAGGTACACACTTGACGCGTGTGCAATTGTGCACGTTTGTGCGTACGTTTATGTGCGTGTGTACGTGCGTAAGCATCGGCGCTCTTCGGATGGATTGTGAAAATTGACGTGATCGAGATAGTTCTTAGCTATAGTTTATGTAGATCTGTCCAGGCGTCGCATTATGGGTATTAATTCCACTTTTATACATAACCTTACCTTACCGGTAAAACACTTAAGAATGCTGGTACAACTGGGCTGGTCTGATGATGGCGCTCGAATATCGAAGACGTAACCCTGGAATTCCTATTTGTAAACCCATCAAGTTTGGACTCGTTAGATTCGTCTTTGCTAGATATGTTCATATTTTCTGATGACGAGGACTTGGTGACAAGGAACTAATATAAGAACTGGGAGGTTTTGAGGGATAATAGTTTAAAAGTTATAGTAACATGTTTTTGAAAAATCAACATTATAATTTTTCCCATACAAACAGAACAAACGAAGTTCGCCGGGGCAGGTATTTTATAGATATAGATCTCAACCATACTAAATACTAATATTACGAATGTGAATTTTTTTTGCCTATTTCGGTTTTGCAAGATTTGGCTTAAGTATTCTTGAAGATTTCAATCAAACATAGGCTAATTCAAAATTACTCTCTAAAATACAGGTAGTAACTTTTAGTAACTTTATGAAGAATCAATTATTATTATTATTCCCTCCGATTTAGGAATTATTCAACTGTATTAGATGTGATTTCTAAGCTTTCTTCAACAACTTTCAATTCAAGAATATTTTGTTTAGTTTATGTTTAATTTTATCTTCCACTTACCGTTCTTTCAAAACACCGAGAGACACAGTAACTATGACGTTACTTGCAACGAATCTTTCGCCATCTTTGCATACAACTTCAACTTTTCCAGATTTATCTTTTGGCCATTTTATTAGTGTTGCTTCTTTGTTCAGCTTTATGTCCAAATGCGGCAAACCGAGGCCATTGTTGAATGTGTTCTGAAACGAGAAACCAAAGTGAAATTTACGAATGCAGTTGCTCAAGGAGACCTTTTTTTTAAAAAAATGACTAATGTGTAGCCAACCTCGCGGCTTTTACAACTTCACCGGGCTTTGTGGGCTGAGCAGAGTGCTCAGCCCGAGACATCATTATTTAGACGGATGGGACTGTTCCCTGCAACGCCAGCAACAAGGGCTGTCGCCTGGGAGACCGTACCACGACTTGGTGCTGCGTTCGGGTTACTAGTTGGACTTGATGGAGGAGTAGTGGCTCGTCGCTCGACGTAAGGCACCGGGCGCAAGAGAGATCTTCGACGCCAAGACCGGCGGAGTTTGTATTTGGATTCGGAGGGCGGTTTGCGTTCGCCTCAGTTATTGGATCCTCCGGATACAAAACGGTTTGATAGTCAAGGAGAACATTCTCTCGGAAAGGTATTACGGCCTAAAGTATTCCTGCCAATGTGTTTGGACGGTATAACTTACGCATGAGGATAATTCAAGTCAGCAACGATGAAGTTGGTCTTTCTCTTCCTCATCCATTTCTATGTTATCTATTTCCTGCCAGGTGTTCTATTAAACCAGAGCAGATTATCAACTCCCTGAAGAGCTTGTACAATAATGATTACAAATAAAAGTGTTGGTGTAAAAATCAAAACCGATCATGCTCTGTTAGTCACGTGGAAAGAGTAACAAATGAGTGTTTGACTTGTTGAGACCATGGATGACATTTTACAACCAAATAGCTCAGTTATTAACCAAAGGTGGTGTTAAGAAGGTGTTATTAAGTGGTGGTGGTGTTAAGAGTCTCCAAAACCGACGTGTGTGTATAATGTGTTTGAAAAGAGTAATGAATGCGGAGAAAGTCTGGTAGGGTTTGCAATGATCGTGACATTTGGAACTCAACACACTCTCCCTACCACACAATGGACTTGGCGTCAAGATATATATGTATGTAGTATACACAAGTAAATAAATTTGTTTTGCTCAATTACAAGTAAGTATTATGAAAAAGTCAACAAAACATGGCGTCGAAGGCGTGATTTTCTTTTGCCAACAGAAGAACCTTATTAAAAATGCGATCCATTAATACTTACTAAGAGTATTTCAAAAAAAGTCCTAAAACCAAACTTCTGCCAGCTGATATGTTGGTGACCTTCTAACTCTTCAAACTTGGAATGAGTACTGACATCATTCCAGTTGTTAGAAGAATTGTAATTATTGAAGTAATTGTTTATTATATCCAGGAATTCAACTATGAAATCTGTGTCTTGGAGAATCTTTGGATGATTTTCGGTCAGATATTCTGTAAATCTATTTATTTTGATACGATTTAAACACACGATGGCTTTAACATATATTTGTAGGACTTCATACAAAACAGCTTTAATTTAGACTATTATATTTCAGTCGAGCAAAAGTAAGTGTAATGGCTACCTTATCCTCCGAACCGGAACATGTCAATGGCAAGCACTGACGTTGTGGCGGCAGGATTAGGTAAGGCGGTGGTACCAATCCGAGCGAGTCGTTGCGAAACTCTATCACCTAGTCAGAAGTCACGGTGTTAGTGACGGTAAGCCTATGCTCGCCTTTTACGAGCTGCCTGGCAGAAAGGCAGATGGTCTATTCTGCAAAGGAGCCCGGACCAACACGGGGAAATAGAACTCATAAATTTTGCGAAACTGGGATCTGTTGTTATATCAATACGATTTGGGATTCTGAAGTTTTAGTTATGCACCTGTTGTAAATTCCTATGTATAACTGAAAACGATAAATCAAGAAATTAAATACATACATCTAGTTATTTCATAATTAAGATACCTATGTGATTGGCCGAGTGTAATAACTCGTTTAGGACAAGTAATGTCATATTTTTAGGAATACCCTCTGTTTGATCAAGGTGCAAATATTGTTGGCTCGAAAAAGAACGCCACTATTTATTATTTTTCTACCCTTAGGCTGTAAGCTTGAGAGGCCGCTGCCCCCCCGCTAGTTCGCTTAAGGTAACTGTGAGACAAGGAGCTACTCCTTTGCTTCCGGATAATCTTTAATAAAGACTTTCTTCGTCCGTGACGAATCCCTGAAGTAAGAGTGCAGTGCATCCTGCTGAAAGCTGAGGGACTGGATCTAAACAGGAGAGGAAGAAAATAGGGTTAGTGGTTGCTTTTATTTCGAGTTGATTGTTCGCACAGTGATCTTGACTCGTCAGTAATTATAAAATTAACATCAATTTACAGTCCACAATAATCAATTCTTTCATGACTTATTAAGTTACCAGCGCCGGTTGTTTCATACAACACCCTCATATTTTTAAAAGATGCAACATTAAACGAAACATTAAACGAAAACGTCGTTTTTTTATAAACTATGGGTCGCCCATTGGTCGAAATTCGACCATAATAAATTTTAAAATCTTGTTGATAAGAACACCATCTTCATTTCTTAAGACCAACTACTTTGTTTCCAAACTTCATGAATAGTTAGTGCGCCATCTGTGATCTTTTGTCGTTATCATCAATATGTTTGTTTGTGTGTGTCAAATGCATAGTTGTGTGGGTAATGTTTTATTTATTTATTTATTGTACTTTATAAGCATTGTTATTGAAAATTATTAGTGTTCTGCACTTCTACACATCAACTATAAGTGTGCCAAATTTTATGCCCCTGAATCCGCGCAATTTCTGTCAAAAGGGGTCCAAAGTTTTGGCTTCACGTATTAATATATAGATTACTGTTACTGCTACACATATTCTATGTTTTTAGTTATAAAACTGTTTTTATATCATACCATATCCTATTACCTAACGGAACTGTTGTATGTTAGAGAAAAGACCACATTCCCGTTTACAACATCCTCTATGAAAAGACTAAATAGGTACATTAATAAATTCATGACCGCCTCGTTGATCAAGGGTTCAGAGTACACGTCTAAACCATCAACAAACCGCGAGGCGCGGGTTCGATTCCCGACGGGGACCAGCATTTGTGTGATAAACATTTAGACGTCTGCATTTCTGACCCTGGGTGTTTATTAAATTTATTTTGGTAGCTATTGAGGTATTTCTATGTGTTATAATCGTTTACTAACGCCCATAACACAAGCATCTAACTTGTTTACATTGTGTTCAGATCAATTTATTTAGTTTGTCTGGAGATATTTATTATTTATTGTCTTACTGAGATTGCGCCCTGAGAATTGGTTTTTTGGGCTTAAAAACAATATTGTTTCACACCCATATTCAACTAGGCATAGACATGGACATAGCTGACTGAGATGAGATGTTAACTACCAGTTGGCATAGACAATTAAGCGTGAGCGTTTTGTTAACTACTAGTTAACACGGTTCACTTACCCGGGACTTTAATGGGAGGTTTTTTTATGCTCAAATGGTAGCACAATTAAGGTAGAAACAGACTAAGCCCACGTACGCATCGTATACGATGCATGATGACGTCTGAAATCGTGGAACTCTCTTGAATTTATATGAAAACGTGTGGCTTAGAAACACACTTATCTTCCGCAACACTATTGTACGCGTCCCTCGCGTACGTAGATCTGTCGACCCAGGTCAGGGTAGGAAAGGTAGAGGGGGATCATGCGCTATGCTATCCCACGCGTCAGAGAAGTGTGTTTCTAGATCGTAAGTACGCGCGAAGCGTCAGACGCAGATAAAACGTTGTTGGAGAAAGATCGTTACTAACAGTAAATTGGGAGGAGAATTAAGTCGCGAATCCAATATCTTCTATACTCTTTTTACTTAGTTTTTGTAACAGAGTCATTTAGATGTAAAAATAAATAAACGTAATAAAAGTATGTTCACGCCCATATCCCCGAAGAGGTAGGCAGAGGCACAACCAGGGCACCCACGACTAGCCGAAGACACTAAGTCCCATAATGTGATAAGTGGCAAGCCTATGGCCAACCGGGCACGTTTCCGATCCCGACCAACATTTTTTTATTAGAAAATTGGAAAAATCCAATTATCTTTTTGTTGGCCGACCCGGGATTCGAACCCGGGACCTCATGCAGACAAGTCCAACACCCGGATCGCTAGATCACAGAGGCGTTAAACGTAATAAACTGCTTTAAAATTCACTCCGAATTTGAAAACATTTTGCAATGCATTCAGTACAACGTCTGACGTCAATTGTACGCTGCATACGTGGGACCAGTGCAGTGTGCACGCCTACTCTCCTACGTCGTAATGCATAGGTACGTAGGATACATGGGCTCATTTTGTTTCTACCTTAATTCTTATGTTACAGTATAACATGCACTGCGAGCAGAGCCTTCCAAGATATCTTTGCACGCCCATAGCTCCCAAGAAAAACTAACTATAAAAACTATCAACGAATTGTAAAGCATTTTTGTTTACCTTTTAGTAACATACTGTCCTAAATGTCCAGGTTTTTCCGGTAGATCATTAGCTATCGTAAAACAGAAATCTGACAGCTCATTGACAAGAGGAGCATTACCTTCTTGCCCATCTGACCGGTATACTTTAAAAATAAGATCTTGATCCACTAAAGGTATTTTGTTCTGTGTAGCCAATTCATGGGCTCGGTTCTTTACGGTTCCATGGATCCTAAAATAAGGCGAATCTTTAGTTCCCTCTGCTTATGATTCAGATCGCATCTTTTAATTTATCTTTATATTTTTTACTACTTTTTTTTGATATCGCCTACTTTCCACAAAAAAATCGTAAATGTTCTTCTATTTTTAAGTCCACGAAAAAGGAGCAGCTAATTAAATAGGAATATACCTACAAGTTACCATATTTTTATGATCTAATATACTTGAAATAATACCACTCAGCCCCTAACTCCACGACGCCCTCTCCAAAAGGTACAGTCATGACTCTTCCTCCGATTCTGTCCATAGCCTCAATCCCCAGTATCTTCCTCCCAGCTTTTGCCAGGGTAGACGCCGCAGTCACTCCTGCTGCACCCAAACCGATCACTATCGTATCGTACATTTTTCTGGAACAGCAACAATTATTATATTAAGGCTATAATAGACAACTAACAAACTGCTTTCAAACCTAACGGTACCTAAGTGAATAGCTGTAAAATTATCTCTTAAAAAAGGTTGTGGACAAACCTAGCTTCCCGAAAATCGACGAAGTACGAGTCGAGTATGAATTCTCTCATGTTCGATACAACGTGTTCACACAAAATATGTAGGAGTACGCGAAACCAGACCAGCCTTTTAAATGGATGATTAAAAAAGGGTTATTCACCAACTCGACACAAGAGACTGGACACACGTGTGTACAGTTGGTGAAATATAAAATTATTATCACTTATCATGTCATCTGGACACTTCAAGATTTTTACATGAGTCGACATGGTTAAGTTTAAATAAAGTCACATTTATGTTTTCACTTACTGGATACTCGTTCGCATTTGAACGGAATTTATGACTAAGAATATTCAAGATGGTTAATGTTTTTTGTTTCATTATAGTAAATATTATAATTAAATTGTATACATTAAAAAACATATACAATACAAACATATACAGTGAAGATACTGTATACATTAAAAAACATGAAATTTATTTATTAAAAGTAACATTCCAAGCAGTACTAGGAATGTTACGGCGCCTCTTCACAATGGGCCATGATGGGCCGTTATAGCATGTGCGATGA
>NJDD01002691.1:18534-44756 GCA_002245505.1 Calephelis nemesis
CATTTCCAATCCCGGGCAACATTTTTCTATTAGAAAATTGGAAAAACCCAATTTTGTTTTTGTTGCCCGACCCGGGATTCGAATCCGGGACCTTATGCAGTCAAGTCCAACAACTTAATCGCTAGACCACAAAGAGTTACTATTTTAATATAATATAATAAATAGTTATTCTTACCATTTTAATGTTCTACTTTAAAGGTCTTAGATAAACTTACATACATAAAAAGGTGACCATTGCAAACGCATGTTATCAACGTGCTACTAACATTATTGGTTAACTTTTACTTTTTTTTATCAAGAAATGTATCTACTCGTTTGTCTGTCAATCCCACAGAAAATGCTATTTATCATACACCTCTTTAAGGATATAGAATTATGAATTATAGCCACCTCATCGACACGCAGTGAAATAGAAATTTGACCACCTCATCGACACTTATTGAAATATTGCAATAAATAAGGTTGATTTAACCGAAACTAGATGGTTTAGTCATGTAAGGACTCTTACGGATTAACATCACCGACTTAATTACTTGTTTCGCTATACCATCAGTACTTGGTATTGCCGTGTTCCAGATTTTGATGTAGAGCATTTAGTAAACCCATTACATTTTGAGTACTTTTGACGTCNTGTATCTATAGAAAATCCAGTAGGTACCAAGTGGATTGTAATTATTTTTTCGATTTCCCCATGATCTACGTGCTCTGTGTAGAATAGACAATCTGCTTTCATGCCTGGCTACTCGTAAGAGGCGACAACAAAACCACCTGTGATAGAGTGCTTTGCTGCAATTTGCTAGGGTGGCGATCTACCGCTTTACCTATTCCTGCCATCATAATGACTATGTCATGTTTCGGTCTGGGAGGCTAGGTAGCGAGTGAACTTGCAAGTTAGTAGGACTAACTAAAAGAGTGATAAAACTAAATCTGTACTTATTTAAAATATGTTTTTCTTAAACAATAATAGCTATCTACATATTAAATAAAGGATACCTAATATAAGGTTAGGAAATATAAAATACATGTCAAACAAAAGTTAACGCAAAATTTTATTTCACAAAACATTATATAGTGTACAAATTAATATAATGACTACATGAGATCTAAAATGCAGTAGCAAAAACCCGGCTGCATCAAAACTTCTTCTTCTTATTCTTCTTTTCTAGTGATGGCTTCCAGTCGCTACTTCGCAACTGATAACAAACTACTTAAAATAAAGTCCAATTATTTTAAACCATTATACCTAATTACATAACGGCTATTTTTTTTAAATATTAAAAAAAAACTTAGTCATTATTTCAATATACCCCATATACCTAACCGAATTTATCGACCACATTTTTTTCGTTATTTTGTAGCCGCCATTTTAAATTTTATTTCTTGTTTTTCGAAAAAAGTGAACCGACAAACAGACACCTACAAAAAAAAACCTTTTTACATGTTCAGAATCCTGTATCCAAGAGCAATAATTGTTTTTAAAAAATACTTCGAGTACATGTTCATTTTTATTGGTTTATTATATGCATAGGTTTAACAAGTATGTGGTAATGAGAGTTGTTAGTTATAACGGTTAACGAGATAAATTTTACCGGAAATATTAACCGGAAACAGACAATTAAGGCTATGTCAATTTGTGACATCACAATTTTAAGATTTAGTTGAGAATTTTATTTTGAAATGTATTTATTAAATGAGGCGTCACATTGCGGTAATGATTTTTAATCGATGTTTAAAATATAATTTCCAAAATACTGTACATAATTGCAATGTTTAATGAGCTTTGATTAAAAAATAAAGTATCTTCACTACCATATCCCGGAAGATGTAGGTAGAGACACAACCAGGGTATCCACGAATAGACGATGACACTAAGTCCCACAATGTGCAAGCCTATCGCCAACCAGCATATCCAATCCCAAGCTACGTTTTTTTTAATGACAATAGGAAAAACCAAATTTTTTTTGTTGCCCGACCCGGGAATCGAACCCAGGACCTCATGCAGTCAAATCCAACAACTGAACCGCTAGACCATAGAGGCGACTAAAAAAATATTTAAAGAAAGGGGAGAGAGAAATGAGAGAGAGTAAGCATATATAAATGTAGAAGAAACGCCGATGAATCTACAAATAGTAAGAACTAAGAAATGGTTGTATCTTTTAGTCGGGGCTTAATCTCTTTTTATGGGTTGTACAAATCAAAAATAATGTTTAGTAGTTTAAGTTTTAGCCCTGATGATGCTGTACTAGCGTAACCGATAGGCTATTTTCAAAATATTAAAATATAAGTGATACGTAAAACAGTACAAGTGTTTCTTTATTTAATAATATGAATATTTGGGCGTTTTACCAAGCGCCGACGATGGAAAATATCAAATATCTTATCCTAAATATTGGGATGTGACAGCAAACAATCACACAGCTTTCCTGGTGGAAAAGGATGAAAAAAACATTGACCTTACAGTGATAGGAATAAGTAAATGACAATGTGTTGGTCTGTGTTGGTCCGGGCTCCTTTGTAGAATAGACCACCTGCCTTCCTTGCCAGGCAGCTCGTAAAAGGCGAGCATAGGCTTACCATCACTAATACCGTGACATCCGACTAGGTGGTAGAGTTTGGCAGCGACTCGCCCGGATTGGTACCACTGCCTTACCTATTCCTGCCGCCATAACGTCATGACGTGTTCCGGTTCGGAGGGTAAGGTAGCCGGTAAACTTAATTTTGCTCGAGACCTAACATCCTGACCTCAGGTTGGCAACGCGCCATTACCATCTTAGGTGTCTCTAGGCGGCGTGTATTCCTTACCAACAGGAAATCCGTCTGCTTGTTTGCCTTCCTATAACATAAAAAAAATATTAAGAATTAAACAGAAAAATCGCCAAAATCACATGTTGAAATAAGCGGCTATCCGAATAACCATTGATATTAAAATATTCACTCAAAACAATTATTACTGAGTAGCTGAAGTAATAAAACAATTGTTCCACTGTTAATTTTGATTGCTTTAACAATTAGTAGGTAATTATCTCATACAGATGATACAGTAGGCGCGACTATGATTATAAATTATAACAAATTACTTCTTTCCCGACCTTATTACTCGTAAGCGATATAATGACTTATTTTAATAGATGTACTGACAGTTACACGCGTTTTGAAGCTTTTATTTTTTCTTCGTAGTTTTTGGCATGAGCGTTAGCATCTGCCATTAGGTAAAGTTAAGTTTTGATTGAACAATTCAAGTTTAAACTTAAGTCGTCATATAAATTCATGTCAGGATCTTGAGTGAAGCCGTGCTGGCCTTCTTACTCATGCTTATTCGGTAAGATTTGGCAGCAAACAGAAAAAAAAAATGTTTTCATGAATACTTTACTTATGCACTTTAACTAACCAAAAATTCCATCAAAATTACCAATTTAACCAAATTATACAGGAAATTCAATAATTACGAAGACACTACTACCTACCTACCATATTTTCTATTGATGGCAACAAAACTCCTCTCAAGAACTTTAAACCTTTAAACACTAACATTTCTTTTAGTTATGTTTGATATTGAGTTTTAAAGAAATAGAACTAATAGATCAAATTAAAAATTTTGAAGTAGGTGGGTAGGCAGGATGAAACTCATCCTCAGTCAAACTGTCAAAATACCGTCAGTGAGATTTCTTTCTGTGATGTTTCTTTTTCGTTTTTAAAGTGATGTGGAAATGTTCAGCGCTCCCGCAGGATATGGTGCTACGGCGTAGACTGTCCCCGGCAGTTGTTGCAATTTCAGTCAGTCAGATTAAGTGGTAGAGTCCTTACAACTAGGGTTGCCATCCGTCTAGCTATTTGCAGGATGTCCAGTATTTAGGACTTTTTAAACTTTAAAAAGAGCCCCCAGTTTGTTCAAGACGGGAAATATCCCGCTTTTCGAAAGTATGTATGTAAGTTTGCGAATTGTAGTTTTTGCATATAAATTACAAAAATCCTACTAGTAACAAATCTCAATAGAAAAATGTATATTTAAATGGTAGCTTATAGTTATTGTAAAAACGTGTAATATCCACTACACATATTTGGACTTACTATTAATTGAAATTCCTGTTTTATTCTACTTTTTATTTTCAAAAAAATAATTGTTTAGATACTGAACAAAATTAGTTGGATTCTGCTTCTTAAATTTTTGTTTTCAAATGAAAATTATGTTCTGCAAATTTGCTTAACAAATTTGGCAAGCCCTTACAATTGCTATTGCAATAAGATTTTTGCAATGTTTTTTTTTAACTTCTGTCATCTTAAATAATCTTTCAATAATTCTTGAAGCAGCCTTAAATATACTTTCCTAGAATCGTACTTATCATTATAGGTTTTTTTAATTGAATAAACGTCAAAACCAAATTTTACATTTCATTAACTAAATAAAATATAAAAAAATATCTACATATGTCTAAATGAAAATTACAGAACTGATTTAACTCTAAAGTAAGTAAAATACTTATGGTGTAGGTTAACGATATTAGTACTTAACCCCCAGACTCAGAAATATACACAAATATTTATTATACTCATTACATATTGCCTAGAAATCAATCTGGTTCTTACAAGACTTTCTTACGACTGAACAAGTCCAGTAAGCCTTCAAACATGTAAATATTCTTTTGACTATAAATTGCATGTCGCAGTGCTCCTGCATTTCTCCAAAACAGCTCGACTGATTTTTATAAAACTTTTCATGTATAATTGGTAAGTATAAAAACAGCTAACATGGTGTAACATACTTTACCGTGTTGTTCCATAGCAGAATAAACGATCTGCCTTCCTGTGTCAGGCAGCTCGTAAAAGACGAGCTCAGACTTACCGTCACTAACAACATGACATCTGACTAGGTGGTAGAGTTTCGCAGCAACTCGCCCGGATGGGTACCACCGCCTTACCTATTCCTGCCGCCATTACGTCAGCGCTTACCGTTGACCCTGTTCGGAGGGTAAGGTGGCCGGTAAACTTCCTTTTGCTAATATTACAGCCTAAGGTTTTCAACGTACCATTACCACCGTCGGTGTCTCTAGGCAGCATGAATTTCTTACCATCAGGAAATCCGTCTGCTTGTTTGCCTTCCAATATTATAAAAAAACCACTACACAGACTTCTTGCCAAGTAACAAACTTATATTACCCAAACAATTATACTTAAGCATCGCTAAAGTGAGTCATAGCAACTTAAAAAGATAATACCAGAATCTATATTTTTATCGCAGCAAACTCCGTCATTATTTTCGCGTTTTTGTTCTTTTATCTTTAGTCGGTATTTTTAAATGCAAATAAAATACTACAAACGCTAACGAGACCTCCTTAGATTATATTTAATTTAAAGATTTATTAACGCCTGCTCAAAATTAAAGTTAATCTTCAATGTCATCAGTGAATCAATTATTATACAGGAAACACAGCAATTACAAAAATAAAAATGGGTTTTCAAAAATCCTCAGAAATAAAACATTATGCAAAATTTTGATTTCAGAAATTGAGATGCTATTGCAACTGAAATTGGTTTAGCTTTATGGATAAAAAGATAGGTTGTGTAATTTTTATGTTGTTATAAATGGGTAAGTCTGTCTATAACTAACTTGTGACTAAACTAACCCTAAAACTAAACTAAGATTTAGTACGTTTATTTATCTTTCTTTGCTAGATCTAAATATTTAGTCAAAATTTAGTTTACTTTATTGTAACAAAAAAGTTATGACATATTTTGACTTTAACGTTTTTCCCTTGCTTGCCGTTTAAAACAAATGGTCACAATTTCCTAAACTTTCTTTCTTCAAAAAAGGTGAATTTAAATTTTAAAAGCAGTACAACTGCAAAACACTGACTTTGGCTGCAAAATGTAGATCATATACATGCACAAATCGTAAGTATTTCTTCTAATTATCTAGGGTTATATGATCAGATCCAGACTTAGTGGCAATGGAACCGCCTTGGAAGAAAGTCATTTCAAATACAAAAACATTTTTTAAAATCGATTAGAACTAAATCTATTAACGGCTAACGTGTAACCTTTATTCGAAGTCGGTTAAAAACTATGACCAATTATTATTTTAGGGGACTTATCTTAAAATCTATGGTGTCTTTAGACCATGTTTGTAGAGAAACTCTTACCGTCAGGATAGCCCTGTGTTTATTCGCTCTTATCAAAAGAAAAAAACTGCAACTGGAAATGGAAATGTAACATTATAACCAAAGTTGTCTAAATGTAGTATCTATTTTTTTCATCGGAAATGACTATGAATTTACCTTATTATCTTACAATATAAAAAAATCTGTGTGATCTAGTGGTACTGTGTTGGCGTTGAGCACATGAAGAATCCCACTTATCCCAGAAGGGTTTACCCAGGTTCGATTACCAGGAGGGACCACTCAAGTTTTTTTTTTCAATTATCTTGTAAAAACCAAAATTGCCTTTCTTTGTTTGGATAAGTGCCGGGTTGACGATAGCTTTGCCATCTTTCACATTGTAAGACATGTAGGTAACTTCGGCAGACCGTGGGTTCCTTGGCTGTACCTCTGGCTACGTCTTGCGGGTTACGAGCGTGAAGATACTTATTATCACAAAATTCGAAGAAATGTATTTTGTTTTACAATTCATATATTTACTTTAATAAGATAAAGATGTAGCTTGAGATAATTTTCCTGACTTAGACATTATTATCATTTAAATGGTTGGTTTGCCTGTTAAGATATAATTGTATACAGTTAATTATAATGATTGTTGTACAGTAGTACTCATTAATTTTAAGAAAACTGAAGATTCTAAGTAATAAAAATAACTAAAAGTTACTTAGGTATGTCTAATTACATAAATTCGAACATGTTTCAAATATACCTACCAGATATTATATCTATAAACCACATACGTATATTATATATCCAAGTATAAATGTACATGTATAGTACATGTCTTTATTTTGTGTATTGTTACCATAAACTATTTTCTAATTTAATACGTAGGTCCATACTTTGAATAAAAAAGTGTCATTCATATTTTAAGATCGAATATATCTTTTATATATATAAAAGTCCTCATTTTCATAGGGTTTCCCTTAAAGGAAAAAACCGGGAAAATGGAAAAAACAGTATTGTTCCCGTATACAAACTGTTAGTGATATCAAGCGATACAATGTTTGCTGGGTCGGCTAATAACTACAATTATAACTCGAGATTAACTGGACCGTTTTTGAAGATATATGAGTTTTTGGATTTGTCTTACTCACAATTAGCAGTATAGCTACTAAAATACTTGAAAAATTAAGATAAAAAAGTCACGTCGACTGGGCAGACATTACAAATCCACTGGCACTGCAGGTACTATATTGAAACATAGCTAATACTACTAATGCCCGGCTCCTATATTCAAAAAACGAGTCGTTTTGATTACGGATGGTAGTATTTTGTACGCTTAGTAAGATTACTAACAACGGTTGCTCGTTTCCGACTATTGATTCTAAACATTTTTCGAAAATATTGGTAACGCTCCGTTACTTTTGAACAAACTACGAATGGTTTAGCTGACGGATTACGATTCGTTGATTATAGGAACCGGGCATAAATAAAAAAGAAGCATGCATGCATGAATTTTACTAAAATGTTAAAACCCAAAAATTTGAATTTCGAACGTCTTTAAATGTGACTTTGAAACCCAATTTCGAACCAATAACATTCAAACTGTCTAGAAATCAGAAGCAAAGACAATTTATTTACTAATCTCTGTCAGAAGTAAGAGGCATGCACATTGTGTTGCAAGCGCGTAAAATTAAAAGTTGTTTAATGTCGTTTAAGTGAAACTATTTTTGAGAACCTCTGTCGTTTAGGTATTTTATTCACAAATTATAAAAGAATAACTTAACGTTTGAATCAAACTTGATTTTTAAGGGCGTCCATTTTTAATGATTGTCTTTGCTTTTTTGTGCACAGATTATTAATCATTACCTAAATGTTTTAAAGACTTTGATGTTGGACCATTGGTAGTAGAGTGCTGTGCAGCAACTTGGTCGAGTTGCTGCAAGTTGCTGCATAAGCACAGCTTCATGTATGGTATCTATAGATCACGGCTATCTCTTACCATTCGGAGAACTCATATGCTTATTCGCGGATCTCTGACATAAAAAAACTAATATCTCTAGTATTTTTTTTATGTTAAAGGAAGGCAAACAAGCAGACGGATTTCCTGATGGAAAGAAATTCACGCCGCTTATAGACACCAAAGATGGTAATGGTGCGTTGCCAACCTGAGGTCAGGATGTTAGGCCTCGAGCAAAAGTAAGTATACCGGCTACCTGACCTTACGAACCGAAACTCTTCATGACGTTATGGCGGCAGGAATAGGTAAGAAGGTTGTACCAATCCAGGCGAGTCGCTGCGAAACTCTACCACATAGTCAGATGTCATGGTGCTAGTGATTGATAAGCCTATGCTCGCCTTTTACGAGCTGCCTGGCAAGAAAGGCAGATAGTCTATTCTGCAAAGGAGCCAGGACCAACACGGTTCTAAAATAGCTAAAGGTTTTCAAAACTATTTATATTTCTACTTCACTTGTAAATGTACTTCTATGCATGTGAATCCATCGGAGTTTTGGCGCCATCGAGAGAAAAGATGGTCGAAGTTTTTTCATAATTATTGAATTTCGTGTTAATGTTGAGTGAAATTCGTCAATTTTGGTGGCATTTTGTACAATTTTGTTCAGTGAAAGAGCGCAAATGAAATAATTATTAAGAAATTGGCGTATCGTGTATTTCCTCGTTGCCGCCAAATCTCATTACAGAGCTTGTGTAATGAGCCACCGCTTTACCCAAGAGCCTGACACGACTTCCTGACGACTTATGACTGATGACTAATTATAATTAATTGAAAATGATATAAAATTTGATGCAAATTTCTACTTGACTAATGGCTAAATACTAACGTGAAGGCCAAAACCTAGATAGAAGAAGTGAATCCATCGAAAAAGCTAGTATTTTGTAAAATTTCAAGTGTAAATATGAATATATCATCCAATTTATCTGACGTTCAGTAGATGGAGATAAAAAGTGACGCAACTCCTTGAATGTGGTCCCTCTCCCGGATCCAGATAAGAGGGGGGACGTTATCTCCGCAGAGATTTCACGTTCATTATCAATGTTGTCACAGATCGCTAGGGCGTATTGTCACGGAGATAGGTAGCGTAACTTTTAAGATGTGTATGTCAAAACTTTAATGAAATTTTCTTACATGTTGAAGATTTGAGACCCGAGTTGTCATAATAATGTGTCGGCGATACAAATGAAAATTTCTTATCGATTCTGTTTTTTAATATTAATATACTGGCTGGCTGTCTGTAATAGAGATATACAAAACTGCACGTGTAATGTAATTAATAACAATCAGAAAGGAAAAGGCACAACCAGGGCACCCACGACTAGCCAAAGACACTGACACCCGTATTCAAGAAGCTTACTTGGATAAGTAATGAAAAAATGCTGCGCGAAGTACGACATTTAGCGACGCGTTTCTTACGTGAAGACATTTATTTCATGAACAATCCTTAGAACTTTCGTTTTGTTATTACTTAGCCAAGTAAGCTTCTTGAATATCGCTATCTATCGCCTATCGCTAACCGGGCACATATCCAATCCCAAGCAACATTTCTTTATTAGAAAATTGGATAAAACCACATTCTCCTTATGTTGCCCGATCTGGTAATCGAATCCGGGATCTCGTGAAGTCAAATCCAATACCTGGACCTCTAGACCAAATTTGCGATAAATATCCCTCAAAAAAGTTATCAGAAAATTGAATCTAATCCTAAAGTAAACAAATTATATGATTGTATTACGGGCATTAGTCGACGATTTAGTACATTGAAATACTTAAATAGATACCAGAATAAATTTAATAAACACTTAAGTTTGGAACTGATCCATATAGGTAAGTTGTTCTCTGAAGAAACATCTTCCGTAGCATAGTGCTACATATGGTTTAAAAGTGCTACGCTGTCGTAGTAACCCTAACACTACAATAAAAGTTAATGACAATTCTAGTAAATTTTAAATTTCATTATTAGCATTTGGTAAACCTTCATCATACTTCAAAATCTACAATTTTTGTTGCATTCTAAATATTTTTATGTTTTAAAAAGCAAATAGAGCTTTTTCCAAGTGTAAGAAACAAGTTCTGTCTTAAAAAATTAATATTGCGTCACCACCCTAGGTAGCTTAAAGGTTAAAGTTAAGGTTTATCCTCTGATCTAAAAAAGTTTGGTAGCTATTCCTCCCATAATTACCTGATAGCTAGGAACCTTAGACTACGTATGAAAGGCTACCCAGTCCTCCTGTACGGAACACGACAGGGACGTATCGCCATACAAATTTAGGAACTTGACTTAGGAAAAGAGCGTCATTCCTTTAAAATCAGCAACGCACCTGTGATACTCCTGGTGTTGCGGATTTCTGTGGGCGGCTGTGATCGCTTGCCATTAGGTGACCCGCTAGCTAAAAAACAGCCAAGTGCGAAACGGACTCACGCACGAAGGGTTCCGTATTATAATCTATCTATAACAAATTAAGTTTGTTACATGTAACCCCCTTAAATATTTACTTTATTGTTATTTAATTATTTCTTTTGAAAGGTAATAAACAAGTAAATATTCTGTGAAAATTTGAAGCGTCTACCTGTTACCGTTTTTAATATTGAGCAAAAAAAACACGTTTATTTTAGGTATGTGGACCTTTTACCCCTTTAATATTATATTTTAATTTCAATATTTGCTGTTATAGCGGCAACGGAAATACATCATTTGTAAAAAAATCAGCTTTGTAGCTATCACGGTTTAGACAGAAAGACAGACAGCGCAGGCTTAATAATAGGGCCCGTTTTTACCCTTTGGGTTCGGACCCCTAAAATCGTCACTGTCGCTGCAGTAATATTTAAGCTACCACCTAGATTGTTGTCTTATTAAGACCTAGTTTTTTTGCGACATCGAGAGAAAAGATGGTTGAAGTTTTTTCATAATTATTGAATTTCGTGTTCATATTGAGTGAAATTATTCAAGTTAGGTGGAATTTTGTACAATTTTGTTCAGTGAAAGTGCACAAACGAAATAATCTAAGGAATTAGCATGTCATGTATTTCCATGTTGCCGCCAAATCTCACTACATGAGCTTGGTTAATCAGGCCCCCGCATTACCCAAAACCCTGACGTGACTTATTGACGAGTAGTAACTTATGACTAATTATAATTGAATCTCAATTTTTATAAATTTATTGCAAATTTCTACTTAACTAATGGCAAAATACTAAAGTGAATGCCAAAACCTTAAAAAAGAAAGATTTAGACCTACCGTAGCAAAAAAATCCCGCTACTCTTGTTTATTTCATTACATTCTAGATATCATTTCATTATCTTGATGAAATTCAAACCTACAGTTAACAGATAAGTTAATTACAAACGTTGGAAAAATTTTAGCGGGAATCATTGTTTTTTATTATTCTCTTATCTGCGCTAAGAACTCAGATAGTCGGTTTTTAAACCACAATAATTAATTTCAAGTTAATTAATATTATATATATGTTTACATGTACGTCTTCTTATTATCTTAGTTTTTGTGCTATTGCAACAAAGGATACATAATAATGATAATAATAAAATCTTTTTACAGCAAAAACTAACACAACATTGTAGATAAAACAATAATTGTTTACCAGTTTTTAATTGATTCAATCACAATACTACTTAAGAAATGTTTTTTCATAAATAATTGTGAATCCAGTCGAACATACTCTTATAAGTCCTATTAATGCGAAAGTTTGTATGTTTGTTTGTAACGTCTTCACGCAAAGCTGCGGAACCGATTTTCATGATATTTGGCACACACACACTCTCTGCCTACCAGGGAAAGGATTTCGCGTGAAGATAAGTACATTCATTATAATTGAAACCATCTCCCGTGTTGGTCCAGATCCGTTAAATCTCTGTGCCTATGTCCCTTTTTATGCTTAAATCATTAAAACTACGCAACGGATTTTGATGCGGTTTTTTAAATAGACACAACGGTTGAAGTGGAAGGTTTTTATGTATATTTCATAACCATGCGAATCCGGGGTGAGCCGCTAGTAATATATATATTTCGTAGACAACAAAAAATGAGATAAACTTCAATCTCTCCATTTCGCATTCAAATGTAAAAAATATTCATAAGACATTTACACCTCTTTAACAAAACCGTAACTAATGTTAATTTTATCAACATAACATTCAGACCGTAAGATTCTACGTTCCTATAATATGTACAAAATATAAACTAGTGGTCGCCCGTTGGTCGAAATTCGACCATAATAAATTTTAATATCTTGTTGATAAGAACGCCATCTTCATTTCTTAAGACCAAATACTTTGTTTCCAAACTTTTTAGTGCGCCATCTGTGATCTTTTATCGTTATCATCAATTTATTTGTTTGTGTGTGTCAAATGCATGGTAGTGTGAGTAATGTTTTATTTATTGATTTAATGCACTTTATAAGCATCATTATTGAAAAATATTAGAGTTCTGCACTTCTCCTACACGCTATAAGTGTGCCAAATTATATGCTCCTGCATCCGCGCAAGCAATTTTCGTAAAAGGGGTCCAAAGCATCTCGTATTAATATACAGATAACATTCATACCATAAGATTCCTACGTTCCTTATGATATGTATGAAATATTAATTACTAGATTTTGTCCGCGGTTACACTCGCTATAGTTAGATCTCGAAGCAAATACACGTTTAATAAAAAGTAACATAAGCTCCTATCCCACGTTACTCTTATTCCGTTTACTAATGGGGTAAGATTTTCTAGCATTTGTAACTGTAAGTAAAGTTTGTAAGGATGTGTGTATGTTTGTTACTTTTTCACTCTTGAATATCTGAACGGATTTGTATGAAATTCGGAACACAGATAGAATGTGACCTGGATTAAAATATATGCTACTTTTAATCCAGATCGCACAACGGATTACTGTGAAAAGGCGGGCGAAGCCGCAGGCAAGAGCTAGTATCCAATAAAAGCAAAGTGAAAACGTGGTAGAATTTCGTAGCGACTCGTCCGGATTGGTACCACCGCCTGCTATGACATAGTTACATAAATAACATAAGATTGCCAGTAAATTAACTTTTTAAGACCTAACATCCCGGCTTCAGGTTGACAACGCACTATTACCACGTTTAGTATCTCTAGGCGGCGTCTATTTCTTACTACAATTAAATCCGTTAGCCTGCTTGACTTCCAATATTAAAAAAAAACTCGCATTTATTACCTGGCAACGCCAATATAATTAGAATGTTCTTGCTTCGTGTAATATTTTAATTAAAAACCATTTGCACATATTTAGTGTAATTATCTTGTTGAAAATCTTTTAATTAAGATCACTGACGTAGTAGGTAAATATGAATGTGGCTTATCGTGGTAACAATCGACTGTATCCGAATGGACTACTTTTGGGGAGCTGGCTTTTTCACTCCAAAAAATGAAGAGGTTCTCAATCCGAAAAGGTTTTTTTGTAAGTTTGTTACACTATTACTCTACCAGTAGTCAACCGATTTTGACGTCATCAATCCACCGGGTGGAAAGTCGTCCAAGACCACGTCATTTCTTCCCCAGCGGTTGTCGGCTATGTGAGCAATATGGCCTGCCCATTGCCACTTCAGCTTGCTGACTCTCTGGACTATGTCCGTTACTCTCGTTACCTTGCGGATCACCGAATTAAAAAAACGTTATTCCTAATTTATTCATAAATTTTACTTAACGCTTTCACTCGAATACTTTCCTACTTTCATGCTTTTACTAAAGTACCCAACTTCCGTAAAGGAAGTAAATGTTTTCCGTTACTGTATCATATTATTATAACTTACATGTGACCGGATATGCGCCGGTTTATTCGAAAGACTTCTTAACAAATGTGACGTCATACCGTTGGCAAATCTTTAGTACAGTAGTTACACTCTTGGTCTGCACTTCTTTGTGGATCTACTGATGATATGAAATCTGAGTGAAAATTATTTGAAGGGTCATACGAACTTTAAAGTTAATAATATAAAAGATATTTCCTTTATGCCATTTTTCGAAGTCAAAGTACTACTCCGAGGTTGAAATTGGTATATATTGGTAATTGGTTGCCCTTTGGTCGAAATTCGACCATAATAAATTTGAATATCTTGTTGATAAGAACGCCATCTTCATTTCTCAAGACCAACTACTTTGTTTCTACACTTTTTAGTGCGCCATCTGTGATCTTTTGTTGTTATCATCGATACATTTGTTTGTGTATGTCAAATGGATGGGAGTGTGTGTAATGTTTTATTTATTGATTTGATGTACTTTATAAGCATTATTATTGAAAAATATAAGCGTCCTGCACTTCTTGACATAAACTATAAGTGTGCCAAATTTTATGCTCCTGCGTCCGCGCAATTTTCGTAAAAAGGGGTCCAAAGTTTTGGCATCACGTATTAATATGTAGATTGTGGGAAGACAGACGCGGCCGGGGAAATTTATTTCCAAATTTAGCGATAACGCGTCCGTCTGTTTGTCTGTTTACTAACATGAACCTGTAAATCGAAGTCGTAGTTTTGTTACTATACTAAAATTATTTCACGATTAATTATAAAATAAATACCTATTTTCCCCCGTGTTGTTCCGGGCTTCTTTGCAGAATAGACCATCTGCCTTTATGCCAAGCAGCTCGTAAAAGACGAGCATAGGCTTACCGTTACTGACACCGAGACATTCTATTAGGTGGTAGAGTTTCGCAGCGTCTCTCCGGATTGGTACCACCGCCTTACCTATTCCTGCCGCCATAACGTCATGACGTGTTCTGGTTTAGAGGGTAAGGTAGCCGGTAAACTTATGCTCGAGGCCTAACATCCTCAGGTTCGCAGCGCACTATTACCAACTTTGGTATCTCTAGGCGGCGTGAATTTCTTACCATCAGGAAATGTTGTTTGTGTGTCTTCCAATATCATTAAAAAAATCTAATTCCATTGTTTTGTTGATTGTAAGTTTTTTCCCAAAACAGTCGGTTATCTAAAGGAAACATCGTGGCCGGGAACCACTATCAGTAGTTTGAATCTCGGAGCAATGCTTCAGCGTTATCGTGGGGATCTCGCTTTTTTACTTATAAAATATGACGGGACGAAATACAATCGGTGGATTTATCGAGAAACGCCTCGTTTCTAAATATGCCTCCGATGGTAGGGGAGATTCTAATAGATGTAAAGATAACATTTTAGTTAACATAAAAAGGGATACGTAGATTATAAACGCGAATGTGTTTTATGTGTATTGTTTGTTATGTCAAAATTACTAAACCGATGAAATGCAACAGGGAAATATCGACCTTGGAGAAAAGCTGCTTCAATATCCTGTGGAATCCTGTGGAAGAGTGTAATAACTAAACATAACATCGACTAAAGTAATCCAAAGTTTAAGTTGGATACATCAACTTTTATACACTATAATACAGATAATAATGTGAACTTAACATTGAAGTACTTAATCCATCCTATTAATAAATACGGAGTAATTTTTTCCAAGGTTCAACTGATGTTATAGCACTTATTACAATGTATTACAAACTATAATATAAACTTAAGTTTACTCCTACTTTAGTCTAAGTTTATAATAAGACGAGAAGAGCTGGTTGCAAATTCTTGGCTTACTTAAATTTGTTACTAGTACATTTCTTAGCTACATATTTAATTCTCAGTTAGCATCTAACTATGTTAAATCACTTTATGTTTGAGATTTTAACTCGCAATTAAGTTTAAACTACGCTTGCACATTAAGCGGCATGACTCAAAACTATCAAAAATGGCATGAATAATCCTATTTTAGAAGGCAACTTGTAGTGATATTTTTAACTCAGGAACGTGGTGGAGCCTCTAATAATACCTTTTTCATTTTACATATGACTGTTTGAAGTCGGGCAATGACAACCCAATCGCTAGCTGGTGATTATGCCACCATGAAATCAGATATATAGTTAATTTGTAGAGCGCCGTGCAGCAGTCCACCTGAACCTACCTCACCTTATTTCACCATAATTGCCTGCCGCCATAAGGTCAGTGTTCGTCACCATCGTGTTGTTTGCTGCGACCTGGAAATTTGACCTTACCTATGACCTGCTTAATGACCTATAGGCGGCAGTTGACTCCTCGCTTCAAGAGAGAAGAACGTGTTCTTGTTCGCTATGCCATAGAAACTCTATTAATAAAACAAATATATTTTTTTATATAAATATTTTGAATGAAATAAAACTCTTTGTAAACGGTTACAGTAACTGTGCCACCATAAGAATACCACCTGTTCCTTCGCATTAGGTAAAATAACTCAATTAATAAATAGAAGGAAAACAAATATATAAATATTTTGATGAAAATAAAACTCAATGTATTTGATCACAAGCAAATGGTGTCATCAGAGATAACTCTTGACCTTTAAGAGTTCTACGCCCTGAATTTAAAAAAATGTATGATCGTTCAACCCACCTTGCATCAAAATAATATTGTGAAGTTAAGCATTGCAGTTTTCAAACCGGATATCCGTACATATGGTCCAAATGTTTGTCTTAGTCGTCTTTATAAAGTTCCTTATCGTCCGAATGGTTAAACATCTCATGTAAGTGCATTATGAATAATAAAACAGCGTGAAAGTGTACTTTTTAGTCATTGTAATCGAGTTTCACCAAGTGCAGAAGACTAAAAGTGTAGAACGCAGAAAATACGTATAAATGTTATGATTAATTTACACAGTAGGTACCTAAACAAAAGCACGTCAGCTACGCACGAAAAAATATGCATTATTACCCAAAAGCCACGTGTCGGATCTTGACAAACAACTTAAGATAAAACTCAAAGACCACATGTTGGACCTTGACTAACATTTTGAGAACATACCTGAAACTTAAAAATCGTATGTCAGATCTTGATAATAATTTTGAGAATACCTGGAGGCTGTTACTTAAAAACCACATGTCGGATCTTGACAAAGAGCTTGAGAAGATATACCCAACTCAAAAACCACATGTCGGATCTTGACAAACAGCTTGAGAAGATATACCTAATTTGAAAACCGCATGTCGGATCTTGACAAAGAGCTTGAGAAGATATACCTAACTCAAAAACCACATGTCGGATCTTGACAAAGAGATTGAGAAGATGTAATTCAAAAACCACTTGTCGGATCTTAATAAATTAAGTATATGGGGCCACCTTTACTTAAGACCTACATTTCGAAGAAAGAACACTTAAAATACACTTCTTACGGACCGAGTAATTACTTGAACATACAAAAAAAATCAAAGACGTAGGTATAGACGAATTGACGATGTTCTCTTTTTTGGAGTCGGTTAGAAGAATAACAACTAGACCAACGGAAGGGAATAGTATTACTAATTAAACAAGGTAGGTACGGACAGTTAGAATCGTCAATGTCAACAAGAACAAAACCGGTAAATCGAGTACATATCAGCTGGCCTTCAATATCGATTACGCATCGATTGTCGTTTCGCTATCTTTTATGTTTATGGAACCCTATTAAGATTCCAAAATACGGGATCATAATAAAAGCTTTTTAAAATATGTCTCGATGCTGTGACTCCGATTGGAGGAAATCGGACAGCCATGTTTGTTTTTTATCATTATTAATGTTTCAAGATTTCTAAAATTGCAATTTTTAATCTTAAAACCCTTTTTGTGTTATTATCTTAAGACATCCTAAAGAAACAAGCGTGACGGTTATCATTTTTAAAGTTAAGATAAACGTTAGGTTATCTATATATATAAAAATCTATTGCTGTTCGTTAGTCTCGCTAAAACTCGAGAACGGCTGAATCGATTTCGCTAATTTTGGTTTTGAATTATTTGTTCAAGTCCAGGGAAGGTTTAAAAGATAAAAAAAGGGAAAAAACTTGCGAGAAAACTAAGAAAAACAACATTTTACTTTTTCCCTTACAAACTGAATGGGTGGAACGAAATTCGCCGGGACAGCTAGTAACTTTATAAAAATAATAAGACATTTGAAAAATCGGTTACCGAAAGGTCGACAACGTATCTGTGATACTCCTGGTGTTGCGGATGTCCATGGGCGGCGGTGGTCTCTATCCATCCAGGCGGCCACTTGCTCGTTTGTCCTTTTGAACAAAAAATAACTCGTCTAAAATACTAGATCCCACTATCATGCGATGGGGTCGTTACATGCCTACGCTTAAAAATAATTAATGCGTGGCAGACCCAGTTATATCTAGTTTCGCTGATCTACTAATCAATGATATTTGCATAGCTGATCTGATATTAGCATACAACAAAGAAAACAAATACCAACTACTAATATCTAAATAATAGAACTGATGATATTAATCTTAAAAGCAATCGTATGATATCAGCTTAAATAGTTATACAGGGTGTCACCATATCTGAAACTTTAAGGGCCACTTGCACGTTCCTGGGTTAAGTATTTAACACGGAGTTAGCGTCTAACTAGGGTTAAATCACCTTATATTTGACAGTTTATCTCAGTGTCAAATGTAACCCGGGAATGTGCAAGTGGCCCTAAGTAAACTAAACTTAGTAAACCGTACTTTTATTTTTTTATTTTTTTTTAGCACTTGCCCTGTGCGTGGGATAAATTTCTATAAATTTTAAAGAAAGAAAGAAAAAAAAAATAAAAATACGATGCAAGAAACGAAAGTTATGGCCATTCTAAAAATGTGAATTTCATCTGTGATGACCTCATTTGGTGGGTACTCATTGGGTGGTCAGAATTGTGTATTTATAAGACATAACTACCCGCGTTAATGGGTTAGAAAGGAATTAAAAATTTCGCTACGGGACTTGAATCCTCAGTAGCTCAATTGGTTAGAGCATTCGTCGGCTTGAGACGAAAGGTTACAGGTTCAAATCCTGTCTGGGGCGAATTTTTTTCTTTCTTTAAAATTTATAAACTTAGTAAAGACTAAAGTAAGAGTAGAGTTGATATTGTAGTTTATATCACAGTATGATAAAGACTATAACACCAGGTCAAAGCTTGGAGTACTTTATTCTAGGTTTATTAATAAGACGGTTTTGAATAAGTAATACAATCAATTTTATAGTTTTTTGTCTCTAAAATTGTATTATCTACTTAAACCTATTTCCTAAATTTGTTTTTAATGTTTGCTTAACTTTTGTCATATGACTGGTATAACTGTAAGAGTAATTGACTTGAGTATTAAAATGTTTTCTGATTAATTTAATTCGGAAGCTCTTGTCGTATGTTTAAAATGTATCTTTTTATACAAAAATGTACGGTTTGTATTCGATTATATTTATATCTATTCAAATCTCAAATAAATTAAGAATTTTTTGAAAAAGTGGCCTCTTAACTAAACATTCTTTTTACAAAAAAAAATTAAGTTCGAGTTTAAATTTTTATCTACAAAAAAAAAATATTTTACGTTTTACGAATATTCAGTTACAATATTTGTCCTTAAAGTTTATGTTCTTAAGCTCTGTTCCTGCAATTGTCATTCTGCAATCCGTTAGAATTACCATTGCTAGTTTGCCGAAAAATAACGAAGCGTTGCTCATAATTACTCAAAATGTTTTGAGTCAACTATCGATAACGAACGACTGCAGTTAATTTTTTTCTATTCGAACAAAAAACTACCCTTCGTAAGCCAAACAACTCGTTTCTTTATTAGTCACCCTGAATAGCAAACGTATGTCTAATGAAAGCTTTTAATAATAATGAAATGACTAATTATAATCTAATTTTCGTAATTTAATTGTCGATTTACATTAGAAAATTCTGTATCTTAATACATAAAGAAACCTAATTTTTGATAAGGATTATATTTCAGGGGTTAAGCGTATATTTTAAAGATTACCTACTTGTATTTTTCATTTATAAAATAATTAAGAAAAATAAATTACAGCAAGTTTTTTTACTATTAGAACAAGAAGCTACCCTTTGTAAGCAAAACAATTCGTTTCTAGAATATACACCATGATTTTTTAATCACCATCCAAATTTTAATATGTTGATCTTAACTGAAAATAATTAAATACGTGTTTTTTCTTTTAGTATCCCTCAATACTAAAATATTAAGATATGACATCGCAAAGTCGTCTACAAAGTACCGTACCTACGCGCTGAGTGCTCTGACATGCTAGATAGCTACCTGCTAGATACCTATTTTTTTTCATAAATGGACTTATTTATAGATACTTTATGCATAGAAAAAATTTGGATGGTGATAAAAAAATCTTGCTGTATGATCCGGGCATTATACAAAATATGCATAATATTAGTCATCCTGTATAACAGACATGTATGTCATTAACGAAAACACTAGTAGGTATACAATAAGATTCTGAATCCAGATTACTAACAAACGGTATTCTTTACCGACGAGGAGATACTGGAGGCGCGGTATCTTGGCTTTCTATCGTATATCGCACAAGGAATCTCCAGTTTTATCGTGTTCGGTATCTCAGTGGGCAATCTGGAGTTTTGGCTGATAAAAGCGACCCTACATTTCTCTCCTACGCCTTTTAAGGCTCTATGTGAATTGGGGCGAGGTCTTTTTAAATAGGTGCTATTTTTAGAGAGTGAATGCGAAAATCGTTTTTTCTATTTTTTTATTTTTGATGACTCAGACTGAACGGAAACTTATTTTTTTATTCGTTTCAAGATTAAAAGTTTTTAAGGCAAGGAACTGTTATTTCAGAGAATATTTGTGTAATTATTTATAATAAAACGTCTTATTAATAATAAAATGATTACACTATAGGTAGAAGCTAACTCAATGTGCAAGTGGCCCTAATAAATTTAAGTAAGCCGAGAATTTGCAACCAGCTCCTATCGTCTTATTTATAAACATGGAGTAAAGTAGGAGTAAAATAGGAGTAAAATTAAGTTGATATTATAGCCTGTATTATATTGTAATTAGACTATTATACCAGATTAAACCTTGGAGTCCTTTACTCCGCGTTTATTAATAAGACCGGTAATGTATAAAACTTTTAAATGATATGAAACCAAATGAGCGTACATTTTTATACATATGTCTTAATTTATACAGCGATATTTGTTTATTTTGTTTAAATATAAATTCCAAAAAATATAACGTACCTTCTTACTAAGTCTTATGTAATTCCAACATTACATTTTACCTCTGCATCGTAGTTAGTAGTTATTTTTATCAAGAACTCCATTTTTTAACTTTCGACAAAAAAATACCCCTTGTGTTTTTATAAATAGTGTGTCTGCCTGCGGTAACATATCTCCAAAACAAATAGACTGATTTCGATACGGATACTTTGAAAGCTGACGTGGTTACGTGATCAAGGTGGTTCTTAGTAGTACGAGTAGTTAGTACATTACGCATGAATTTGGTCTAGGGTTATGATTTTTTTTATTTTGGGATGATTATTGACCTGGATGTTAATACAATCAGGAAAGTAATGTTCTTTCCTTCATGAGTGACAAGACTAAATATTTATAAAAAAAATAACATATTTAAGACGCCAATTAGGCTAATCTTACGATTTATAAGATATTTTCCATTAATAATGAGAACAGTCAATTAAAAAGGATGTTCATTAGTTTGCCATTTTATGAGATAAGTGAGAACTGTCTGATTAGGGGTACGCGTTGTCTTAATGTGGATTTTTTAGCCATTAGGCAGTATGTCTATGATACATAAATATCAGCTAACCTACATAACAGGATAACACTTAGGGTTGTCAATTCTAACTTGCAACATCCTGCGTAGAGTTTTTTTTTCACTACTTCGTCGATCGAGGGATGAGCATACAAGCATAACGACACCGACTAACTGTGAGGCTTGGGTTTGATTCCCATATTTTTTACGGTGCATATACTGATATTTAAAAAAATACAAATAATAATCTACTTGTTAAGTACTACTGTTTGTTTGCTTCTAGTGAAATAACTAATAATATTTGTCTTAGATAAAATTATATCACATTCGTTGCAGATTATATTTTTTGGAATTCAAATAAATTAAACTTTGTCCTCTAAAAAGATTGAAAGCACATTTGGTTAGATTTATTGGTTTGTGTCAAATTGTATGAATATATCAAATGCTGTAGTCATGATAGCCCTGAGGCTAATAAGATATTAAATTCAGGTGGAACAGTTAATAACTTTACAAATATTGGTAGTAAAATTTTATCAAGTGAAATTTTGTTGATTTTATTAGATGAATATTAAAATTATGTTTGGCAACCCTACGAAAGTTTGTTATCGGCATCCATTCCATACGGGCTCTATCGTTTTGATAACGCCGGTTTGTCTCTGCCCCCTATAATATGTTATTTATTGGATAAATATCAAAAGTTTGTTGCGAAAAATCTATTTTCTTATCGTTTTAACATATTTTTTATCTTTCGGCATAAGCTATGTTTATTTTAAAGCTGTTGAGATATTTTTGCAAAAATGAAACTTATTATTGATAGATCTCGTTTTTATTTGTAGAATTCCGTTAAAAAAATAATGAATGAAATGAAAAATATGCATGCTCAGTTTATTTTACTTCGCTACGATACGTTTTTAGACATGTGATATAAAAAAATAACAGCTGTGATATGCAAATGTTTGAAGAGATACAAAAAAGTGCCGCTATAACATGGACACTAAATGACAAGTATTATCGTAATCTATAAATACATGTTGATTTTAAAAAATCAATCGAAACATTTTTGTGACAGGTATTGCTTTTACGTTTTGCATAGCAAGTTTTTTGTACTTTAATAAAGCTCTTGTAATAGAAGTGATGCTTAATATATAATATAAAAGTAAAACGCTAAATGTGTTGGTAAGCGCATAACTTCCGAACGACTGAACCGATTTGGTTAATTCTTTTATTATTGTGTTAGTTATTATCAGGAGAAGGTTTTTGTGAAAAGAAAAACCGGAAAAGTTGCAAGGAAAATGGGAAAAATAACACTTTATTATTTCCCATACTGAACGGGTGAAACGAAGTTCGCCAGGACAGCTAGTTATAAATATAATTGGAGTTCTGTAAAAATGCAGAAAACCGACTCCAATTATTGAAAATTAGGTGCCAAGTCGTGATTTTATCATTTTTTAGTAGTATGGTATTTTCGTCTATATTGACGACTTCAGTTATCATTTTAAAAAATAGGCATTATCTATACATATAAAAGAAAGTGGTGTTAGTTACACTATTTATAACTCAAGAACGGCTCAACCGATTAGGCTAAAAATTGGTGGGGAGGTAGCTTAGAACCAGGAGAGGGACATAGGATACTTGTTATCCTGTTCAATTATGAGGAAACTGAGAAAAACAACATTTTTAATTTTCCCCATAGAAAGTGAACGGGCGGAACAAAGTTCGCGGGAATAGCTAGTTAAGTATAACTTAAAAGTCAATAGTCGAATCATAACATAATAAAAATCATGTCGGAATCAAGAAAAAGAAGAAAGATCAAAATCGGTTAAAATAGAAGAGTAAAAGCATACTTAACATACACAAAATCATATAAATATACATTTGAATTTAAATTGAAACGTCGAATCGTTTTTTTTGGAGTCGGTTAGGATTTAAAAAGAGAACATAATCGTGACATGGGAAAGCAAATTATGATAATCTTGCAAATTATTATCATCTGTCAACGTTGAAAAAAACGACCTTACAACGTATAAAATAAAGTTCAGGTTGGACTAAGCAGTTAACAAATATTAATATACTGGTGAGAAACCTACACGGTACCTACAGAAACCTACACGGTACCTACAGGTCTATGGTGCCCTAGATAAATTAAGAACAATAAACTGAACATCTTTATCCATATCCTCGAAAACCTGGGCTAAGGTATAACCAGAGCATCCACAGTTAGCCGAAGATTCTTCTGTACCTAGTGTCTTAATATTATGATAGGTGGCAATCACATCTCCAACCAGACACTTACCCAATACCTGTCGTTTTATATTCAATTTAAAACACATTTCTGACTTGTGCGACCCGGGAATCAACCCCAAAGCAACCACTAAAACACATAGGCGATATAAGGGAACAGATACAACATATTATCAAGAAATATAAGATTTGCTTAGAAAAATTACACAAAATTTTTAACTTATCACTGTTGTACATCATACAGTTTCGTATAAAATATACATAATTAAAAAAAATTAACATGGTTCTGATATTTAAGGAAAATTGTAGATAAAATTCTATCTTTCTGTATTCATTTGAATCAAATATTTTTAGACTATTTGTTTATTTGAATTTTACATGCGTAATATTATACTTTAATAATTATAATTTATGATATTTGTGGATTTGATTATTTTAATCGCACAAAATGTAACAACCAGTAATATTTAAATGTATAGATTAGCCTCATAATATGCATATTTCCCAGCTTTTGTTCCTTTTTCGTTTTGCTTTAGTTTTCTTATATAGCGTGTTTTTAACAGCTCACCGAAAAATGAAACCATGAGTTCTGTACATGGTTGACATACATATGCAGTTGCAATTTTGTGTCTTAAATTTCATGAATTTAAAAAAAAAAATTGATTTCACTTTTAATTCATTAATACTATCTAACGCAATTAGATTTGTATTTAATATCAAATAGATAACACATTTTTAACACATTTTATTACATTGCTGTTTTAAAACAGCAATGGAATAAAAGCGTATTAGCCTATTAGGTCGACACCTACAGCAGCTCGCAACGCGCGGCTCAATGCATATAATTTGTTCGCTATACATTGCGGGCTGAAAAATGCTAAATATTTAACCACTTGTTACCGAAATAAACTGTTATAGGAATTTTGAAGTCTGAAATGTATCTAAACTACCACAGAAGTTTTCGTTAAGGTGTCAAATACAGCCTGTATATAAAATGAGTCCCTATTTACCTAAGTAGGTAATCGCATAGACCAATATTACTATTTTGTTGTTTTGTTACTTAGGTATTGTAATGTTTATATAAGGTTTAACTTTTTTTATTTGAAAGAATGTACTCACAGAATTTGTTCACATCAGTTTTTCAGATAAAATTGTATCATAGGTAATTTCCGACTAATGCCCGGTTCCTATAATCAACGAATCGTAATGCGTCAGCTAAACCATTCGTAGTTTGTTCAAAAGTAACGGAGCGTTACCAATATTTTCAAAAAATGTTTAGAATCAATAGTCGGAAACGAGCAACCGTTGTTAGTAATCTTACTAAGCGTACAAAATACTACCATCCGTAATCAAAACGACTCGTTTTTTGAATATACGAACCGGGCATAAATGTGAAATCTTTTATTAAAAGAAATCTATGCGAGTAGTCGTTGGACTCTTTCACCAGTAAATTATTTTATAATGATACAGTCCTGCAGAAATAAATTAAACAAAAGTATAACAAGGTTATATTGTTATTGTTAACCAAACACTTTTTAAAAGAAAACCCTAGATTTTAAATAAAATATTTAATGAAAGTTTAACGTGAATTTCAATATTGATGATGTTGTTTTCTTTTCAGGTAAGTTCCACACTGTTCCAGTGATTTGGTGACAAACATCAGGGCTTGCTCCGTGATAAAGTAATATTATTTCAATAGAATCTATACTTGCTACCGTTGGCACTTGGTGGAATTCCATTGTATGCACACTTTTTTTTAGATAAACGGGTATACGTTTTCCATGATACGAATGTGGATGGATGTAGGTACCCGGGGAGACCAAGGCTGATATTTCACGATCAGATCAATCGGATATTATCCGAGGGTGGTGTCAAGAATCTCCGAAACCGACGTGTTTGTATGAAAAGGGTAATGAATGTGAAGAAAGCAAGACAGGTTTGTCAGGATCGTGAGGTCTGGCACTCGATACTCTCTGCCTACCGCGTAAGGGACTTGGCGTGAAGATATGTATGTATGTTTGTATGTACTTTTTCCAGGATACACTATGTATGTATCTAAAAAAGGGTGTATTATTTCAATACTTTTAAATGTTAAATTGCGATTTTATTATGTGTTCAACTAAATCGCGATTTGCGTCGATAAGTCGTATTATAGGAATAATATTTTAATCGAAATTCAAAGACCCCAGCAGTGTTTAATTAGAAATGACGCAAGTAAATCTTATACCTTTAAACGAGCAATTCTTATATATATATAATTGGAATCTCGGAATCGGCTCCAACGATTTTCAT
>NJDD01002692.1:0-15891 GCA_002245505.1 Calephelis nemesis
GGTTCAGCCAATCCGTAGCCGAGACCGAGCCCGAGCCCGTAGCCGGCGCATTGACCGTAAACGGTCTGAAAATAAATTAACAACAAAATTTAATAATATTAATTATTATGAACCAGTTTTTTTAAATCAATGTTTGTCACGTCACTTCAGTACAAAAAGAAAATGAGAGAGATAACTCAACAATCCCTCGGACTGACATTTACAATTATTCGGCCGCACTCAGAGGTCTCAATTAACATATTTTTATCATTTGAGTCACAATTAAATATCGACTTATTAATGACTAATTAGAAAACTACAGTGTTAAAAGGACAAATTACAAAAAGTTTCTTCACGCCGAAGTAGGTAGAGGCACCCACTGCTAACCGAAGACACCAATATCCACAATAACATAGATGAAAAGCCTATCAGAGATGAGTAATTGATCTCCTACACAAACTTTAAACCTATCAAATAGATACTTTTTTTAAATGAAATAGAACATTTGATCTCGGATCCTGAAACATCTTTAATTTAAAATTCGCAAAATGGTATCAGATATAAGATAAATATACTGTCAAATTCACTATATTCCGAAGCTTGTTCTAACTGTAGGTACCTGTAGGTATAAGCACCTTCAGTGCTCAATAAAAATACTAGCGGTGTTTTCGATTACCAAATGCCATAAAAATCTATCCGAAACAGCCTAAATAAAGCTCAAAATAGCACAACATAGCCTACAGTCATTTTCTGCCATATTAAGTAAATCGGTGGTCACCCATTGGGCGAAATTTTATATAAATTATTAAAATATAATTTTCAAGTATTATTAAGTTTTCACTGGTAATTATTATCTTTTTGATAAAAACGCCATCTTCATTTATCAAGACCAACTACCTTGTTTCCAAAAAATGTGTATATATTTTGTGCGCCATATGTGACCTTTTATCGTTATCAAAATATTTGTTTGTGTGTGGCAAATTGCACAATAGTATGTGTAAAATGTTTTTTTTTTAATTTAATGTACTTTATGAGAATCATTACTGGAAAATGTTTTAGCGTTCTGCACTTCTCTAACACATAAACTATAAGAGCGCCAAATTTCATACAACTAAATGCGCGCAATTTACGTAAGGAGGGGTCCAAAGTATTTGCTTCACTAGTATAGTATAGTATAGTATAGTACTTTGTCCTATTGAATTAAAATATTATTCACATATCACACGCTTACCTAGAGATTATAAAATAGAAAAAAAATGCTTTTACACCGACCGTTCGTCACCTCGAATAGTGTGTGCCACGTTTGAACCAAGTGTATACTGATCCGAGGTATAAACGCGCAATCGCCCGTCTGTATTAAGATATAATACCTACTATTTTACCGTGCCGATTTCGATGAGGATTTTTATCATGGTTTTCTTTTAAAGCCAGATCAAAATGATCCCTAGACAACCATATACATATGCAAAGTTTTTTTTTTTTGAAGTGAAAACTTCTTTAGGTGCGTTGAGCGTTTTGGTAGAGGGTAAAATCCTCGGTTCGCGTCACCGACATGCTAATGATAATAGTATATCTATAGCTATGGAGAGCCAGACTAGCGCACGCGCAGTAGCCTGTGTACACGTATACACTAATACATCGACTATTTCTGACTGACAAGATTATTGTATATTAATTATTTTTTCAATCACTTTGTATTTATATTTTGTTCATGATTTGTTTAACCCATCATATGTAACTAATAAATAAAACATAAAAAATTTAATATAATTTTTGCATATAGTTTTAATTACTCTCAACTTAATAGTTCCGTTTTTACTTCTATCGGCAGTCCCACGACTGCTACTGTTTTTTTAATTTAAAGATTATAAGATATCTTCAATTTACAGAATGTATTCTTCTACAGTTTTATTATATGAAAAGATTATGATACCTGGAAAAGGCACGCTTGCACGCAGAGAAGTAAAACGGCGAAGGTAGACATGTTTAATGATTATTCCGACAATTACAAATTGACAACATATTATATATATCTTGGTTTATATACCAATACCGTACTCGTAACACCTACTCGTATTTCGTAACGAAATCAAGTGCGCGGTACGAGGCGACGTGGAATATCGGGGATTTGTAGTAGGCACGTTTGAGAAATTGGTTATCGGGAAGTGTGTAGGTCAAATGCAATAGGTACCGCTAGCGACGACATTCCGTAACATCAGCAAGATGCTGCAGAAACCTCAGCATCTGCTACGTGATCACAATTATTCAGGTTTTTTTTTTTATATTATAGGAAGGCAAACAAGCAGACGGATTTCCTGATGGTAAGAAATTTACGCCGCCTAGAGACACCAAAGATGTTAATGGTGCGTTGCCAACCTGAGGCCAGGATGTAAGGCCTCGAGCAAAAGGAAGTTTACCGTCTACCTTACCCTCCGAACCGGAACACGTCATGACGTTATGGCGGCAGGAATAGGTAAGGCGGTGGTACCAATGCGGGCGAGTCGCTGCGAAACTCTACTGAGTCTACCCTACCACGTAGTCAGATGTCACGGTGTTAGTGACGATAAGCCTATGCTCGCCTTTTACGAGCTGCCTGGCAAGAAAGGCAGATGGTCTATTCTGCAAAGGAGCCCGGACCAACACGGGTATTATTTCTGAGTTCTTAGAATATGACTCTAAAGCTAATGGGTGGGAGAGGTCTGAGACAACTTGTTCGATTGGTAATATCCGTATAAATACTCTGCTAGGATGTCTCGGGCAGCCAAGTTTGCCACTGTCATGTTCAGGTTGCCATGTTTACGGTTGCCGGTAAACTTACTTAGGCAAGAGGCTTAAAGCCCAGCCTATATATGTATAGTATGCAACGCCTCATCACCAACTTACACTATTATCTATAGGAGGCAAAATGCCTTTGTCGAATTCGTCATATTTGATTTTAATATTAGAAAATGGGTACTGAAATTAGATACTGTTAAAGACACCGGATCTGGCTCCCAGAATGTTTTTGATGCTGTATTATATTATGTTCAACTAACTGTTTACCGAGGCTTTCCTTATATTATCTTTCAAAAGCATTTAAAAGCTTTCAAAAGCTTTTAAAAGCATGACGGACGGACTAATATACTAAAATAATTAGTACCTACAAGGTGCAATGAGTGAATATGATGATAAGCTTCAAAAACTGACTGCCACTGCTCCTTCATCAGACTATTCATTGCTCACTCAAGACTTTTTAAACTTCAGATCTTTAGTGCAAAGAAAAGCATTAGTTTTATTGAAATCACAGTCTGAAGTTGTGGCAGTTGGACTGGAAAGGCACGAAGCTCTTTTGAGGAAAAAGGTTATTTTGATTTACAGCCTCACCGAAAAGTGGGGTACTATTATATACACAATATATGGGGTTATATACAACCAGATGTGTTTGTCTGAATTTTACAGCAAATTTTATTGAGTTTTGTAATAAATTGGGCAACAGCAAAGGTAAGTCTAGACCAATTTTAGTCAAATTTAGAGATCTTGAGAACCACCGACAATTTTGGGAGAATAAAACTTCCTTAAAATACAATTTATTTAGAAACACTTGTACTTTCCACAATATATTTTATTATTTTTATGATTTAGCCAACCGGTTTCGCTATACAAGCATCATCAGGGCTATATAACAAGTTGTTAACAACTTGTTGTATAGTTGTAAAAAAATAATAAAATATATTGTGGAAAGTACAAGTGTTTCTAAATAAATTGCATCAAGAATGGAATTCCACCAAGCACCGACGATAAGAAGTATAGAATCTATATTCCTTAAAATACTCAGGTGATACTGTCTCCGATTTTCTGACTAAATACAGGCATGATTTATTTATTAAAGCTCGCAAACATTGTGGCATTAAAAGTTGTTGGTCGGCTGATGCTAGAATTGTCATATTACTTCCCAACAAAACGCGATGAAAAAAAACTACATTTGATATTAAGAATCTTGTTTTTCGATTTCTATGCCTCAAGAGGTATCTGCAGCAGCTGCTGCCACCGCTCCTGGACTTGCCACCAATACCTAACACCCACTCCAATACAAAACTCCTTGCAGCCAAGATGTAGGTTGTTAGGTAAGTGCCGCACAGTGTTAGTGTACATACCTATGTCCGTGGACTTCTTAAGCTTTGTTATAATATTTTGTATTCCATTGTTCTAATGACATCGCGATACGTCTGGCTATCTGTATATTCCAATATAAAGTATCTTCACGCCCATATCTCCGAAGAGGTAGGCAGAGGCACAACCAGGGCACCCACGACTAGCCGAAGATACTAAGTCCCATAATGTGATAGGTGGCAAGCCTATCGCCAACCGGGCACGTTTCCAATCCCGACCAACATTTTTTTTTATTAGAAAATTGGAATAATCCAATTTTCTTTTTGTTGGCCGACCCGGGATTCGAACCCGAGACCTCATGCAGTCAAGTCCAACACCCGGACCGCTCGACCACAAAGGCGATACGGCTTTATAGCTGTGTATGTTATTAAAATTCTTGTTTTCAACTAAGTACCTATTACTCGATTAACAGTCCTTTATAAGTGCGCTTGTTAATTTTAATGTTGATTATATTGTAATAGTGTAATCCGTATAGATTAAGTAATTGATGTTTGATTGTTCATTGATATATCGTATCATCTGCTGATATTATGTTTGACTGACACTTGATAATAGGTTATATAGGTATGTTTGTGCTGATTGTTATTTCTCTTGTGACATTCTTAGGTAATATCAAACCTATTTTGAAACACCCGTTTTGGTCCGGGCTCCTTTGCAGAATAGACCATCTGCCATCCTGTGTCATGCAGCTCGTAAAAGGTTAGCATAGGCCCACCGTCACCAACACCGTGACATCTGACTAGGTGGTAGAGTTACGCAGCGACTCATCCGGATTGGTAACACCAATACCATCTTTGGTGTCTCTAGGCGGCGTGAATTTCTTACCATCAGGAAATCCGTCTGCTTGTTTGCCTTCCAATATCATAAAAAAATGTATAGAAAAGAGAGTGTGTACAGGGAATAGCCTGAATGGAGCGCTGGGCAAGCTATTTTAAAGCGAGGATTTGAGTCAAAGTGTTGGTTTGTAGTACTCGTTTAAGGTAAATAATTCTGTGCTTATCCCATTGTTGATGTATGGAAGCGAGGGTTGAGTATGTCAGATTAGCGTTGTAATATTGCAACATACATACAAAAAGGGGCTTATAATTGAATCTTCTTTTATTTGACTGATACAAGCTATACAAGCTCACGTAACTGTGTTATGTTTGTTAGAGGTCAGTCAAGAGGTCTACGTCACATCAGACCGCTACCCTTTTTACATTACCACAGACAGACTAACAAACCATAAAGATTACAAATTGTGTTTATGGTACTAAACACACATCGAAACAATTAAGATTTTTTTTTGAAAAAATATGATTTATAGATAACTAAACTTAATATCAAGTATTCATAAAAAGATTCATGCACTTAGTACATCTCAGCCTTGACCAGAAATATATGTTTCGTACAGTCGTTTTGGGTAACTTTGAATCACTGTGTAACTTTGAACAAAATTAAAAAAAAGATTCCTGAATTTATTTCTGTAATGTTTTAGTTCTTTTAATATCGTTTTTGTGTTAAACGGAACGTCAAAATTATAAGTAGCAATCTTAAAAGAAAAAAGTAAACTGTAGATGCCAAAATTTAAAAAATAGCGCCTTTTTCCCTAGTGAAGTTTTAGCAATAGTGTTTGTTGCTGCGATTAGGAATTGCAATTAAATATATAAAACTTAGTGTAAAGAGGTATGTTTTGATGTTTATATGTAACATGTAGTCTAATTATTATTATTTTTTTCAAATTGGTCATCTGTATTTAATAGTAAAAATTGTGTGAAATTGATAAAGTTTCGAAGATTATTAAAATCGAAGTAGTTTGGGTAACTTTGAATAAAAAAATTACATTGGGTACATTGAATATGTTCATAGTGTAGCTCAGTTCTGATAAAAAAAGCCCTTTTTACAGTTGAAATGCCCCGTAAAACGAAAAATGTAAACCCCGGCGTTCGTAGATACGGCACAAAAATAAAAAAAATATTTGTTCCCAGGAATAATACGAAAAGTTAGACCCTTACAAGTCTCTGTGCTCCAAAAACACTTTTTAGGCGGGTGGTCTTGGCTTTCCAAAAATGAAATAAGTCGAATTGATAAGTGAAATATTATTAGTATCCTACAAAAACAATAAATATCAAGAAAAGGCGTCCATATATAAATATGGATATAATTATAATCATCGTCAATATAAATTGACGATGACATTTTGTTTACAGGAATGGGGGGAATGACTTTTTTAAAAAGAAAAATTGCTTAAAGATTTTTTTATTTAAATTTAAGATTTTGATCTCATTCGATAGCCTAATAAATGTATAATTTATAATGTTAAACACTACTTTCCTAGTTTATTGTGGTTTAATAAATAACTTTAAAAATATACCAATTTTTTTCCAATAAATGCTACTCTTTAGTTTTTTTTTTTTATTTAAACAAACGTCATACAATGTTACCAATACTTGAAATATTTGAATGATGATAGTATTTATATCCAGGCAAAATTCATATTCAAAGTTACCCAAAACGCGTGATAACATTGAATTTGAGTTTAGGGGAAAATTAAAGGCAGTTTGGATTTTTTTTCTTTGAATTTGTTAAATTTGCCAAATTAACCAACTCAAAAGAACACTATTCAGTCAATAAAATATACTTGTAATTAATAACATATTAGACTGTAACATCAAAACATTATCAAAATGCTCAAAGTTACCCAAATCGAGGTTAACTTAATTAAATTAAATAATATTTAGGACGTCACCGCTTTTTCAAGCCCTAGCGTAATCGAACAATTTACTATTTTATTTAATATCATGTCTAATTCTGTTTAAATTTACGAAATGCACTTTTACAAAACAATGCAAATAAGTACTACTGTTGTAAAATTACCTTTTCTGGGCAGATTAATAGCAAAAAACTGAAACACAGCTTTAGCCCTACGGACAAACAGAGAGAGGTGCGGGAACATCCGTATGTGTCCTACCAACAGGCGCACTATTGTTCAAGGTGTCCAGAGAATACGGGAGAAGTAATCATTAGTCCCGCATTTAGATAGAGCTCTTTCATGAAAACACAACCTATATGAACAAAATTTTAAATTATTTTTCACGCAACCCAACATCTAGCCTGTGTAGGACAGGTCGCCATTTTGGTGTGATTAAAAAAATTACGAGGGTGAATCCAAAAGTTTATGGCCTTACTTAGTAAACAAGTATTTAATATTTTTAACTACCCTCATATTGAAGCTTGTTTTATTCACTAGTAAGTGTGCAAATTTGCAAGCGGATACAGCTATCAGTATTCTTCTTTAGTCTACGGAAAGTCGTGACATTTTCTCAATATGGAAAAAATTGAAAAACGTGCGTTGATCAAATATTTACATAAAAAGGGCTTAACTCTTAAGCAAAATCATTCTCTCTAAAGAATGTCTGCCTCCTAAAAAAATCATTCCCGTCTACACTCAAGTCTCATTAATGCACACGCTAATGTTACCTATCCTGGACTATGCTGACTTATGTTTTCTCGATGCTGCTGAAGAACTGGTCAACAAACTTGAGAGGATCCTTCACGGAAATACCCATATTTTATGCCTTCAGTTTAATGTATTATTTAATCCAGTATTTCTAGTTATCTCCTTGAACGTTAGACATAAGTGCATGCTCCAGATTCCCACCCACTTTGCTGAGATCTTTATTTTGTTTTCCTGTATCACACTCCTCAAGCTATTCTTGCTCCTATACAAGTAGGCGACTCTGCTGATGAAAAGTAATAATCATTTGTAGACATTATAGACACCATAGTATGTCACTAGTGAGTCGTTCTTTTATGGTCAGAAACTTAGGGCGCTTCATTCAGGTCATCGACTACTCTACACTCCAGCGCGGAATTCGAAAGATGGCAACAAAAATAAGTAAGGCACTGGTACTTTTCAATTACCAATATTGGCTTTAATGTCAAATTAAACCTTAGAGTACATTAGTCTATATTTAATAAAAATACGGCAACTAATACATGACTGGATGATAAAAACCACAACTTCTACTAAAATATTATGGTTTTTGTTACATTTCATCAACGTTATTTCTCATTGTATTTATGAATGACAAAGTTACATTTACAGTTCTTGTACTTGTCAGCGACTGCTAATTACATCTCGTACAAACTTTCTTAAGAAGTTCTTATAAATTGTCAGTTCTAAGTTTTGCACATTTAATTAGTATACACTGCACACTTATGAATATTAAAATTAAAAGAAAAAATAAGTATGTACAAGAAATGTATGTACCTCATTATAAAAACCAAAACATCCACATATCACACATTGAATTTATTGAAACAAAAATAACTGAGCCGACAGACGTTGTCCTGTCTGTTTTTTTTTGTATGATCCTTTTCCTGACTACAACCAACGCACCAAAAAAAGAATTAACAAAATTGGTAATCCCGTTCAGGTGGGATACGACGGCCGATGACCACTCGACTTATGGTGATTCATTTTTATATGTTAGACTAGCCGACCTGTTGAACAGTGTACCACTTAACATTGATACATACTGACAGTCCCCTTAAAATACCTTAATATTTGGCGATTTATTAAATAATACAAGACCACACTTAGTCATAATAGTTTGGGAATAAAATTGCTGTGATATCGAAACTGTAAGTGTTTCGTATTAAGCCCTTAGGCTAACGAACTCTGCAAAAATACGTAAATGCATATATAATTGTAAATGTATGATTTAAAGTTATCTCTGGTTTTAAATTATTGCTTAAATCACAGTTTCTACTATTTAAACTTTCCTAGTCAAGTTAATAGTAAGCCAGAAATACATTTCTTTGTTCATAACAAAATCCTCAAAAACCGAATCGCCTCTGTGTATCGTCGGCCAACAAAAAGAAAATCGGATTTTTCCAATCTCCTAGTTAAAATAGGCCACCTGCATTTGTGCCAAGTAACTCGTAGCAGGTGTACAAAGGTTAAATAGGTTATCATGAACAAGACCATTTGTGGTAGAGACTGCAATGCGTCCGGGTAGGGATTCATCACCTCATCTATCATCTATTCCTGTAGCCGTAATGAATGAATGAATGAATGTTCTCTCCGCCAATTCCGTACAAATTGATCTAATGAATATCGAAAATTTAAACTAAGATAACCTTCCATAGATGACACATGAAGAACATTACAATACAATGTTCACTTAAGGTCAATTTAAATTCATAGTATTAATAAGGCACGTATTATTTCAAAATATTTAGTACTCTGTGTAATAATCTTAAATAAAATAGTATAAAATGCTCCGACAAATATATCGTAAATATTCAAACGACTTCATCCAACATGGTCGCCAAGGTTCTTCTTCTCTGCGCTCAGGCCTTTTTGATCCAGGTTTGATTACTACAAACTAGATTATAGTAAAGTTGTTTAGTTTTAAGAATATCCTTAAATCGTTGGTCGGTGGAGTTTGGCATGCAGGCCACATGCCAAACTTCACCGACTAATCGCGAGGGTCAGGTTCTACTCCCCACGACGGCAGAGTTTTGTATGATAATTTATTATGTATACCAGGGGTAGGCAAATTACGGCCTGCGGGCCGGATCCGGCCCTTGAGAGGTTTTAATCCGGCCCGCCGAGGGTTTTTTTAGAAAAAATGTGAACCTCCTTAAAAAAATATGGTCGAAATATTAAAAGACTATTGAAATTTGAAAAATTAAGATACTGAATCGATACATCAAACATATACATATTATTATATGTTTGATGTATCGATTCAATAGAATTTATTTTAATAAAGGATTATAAAAAAATGCCTTATGTTATCTTTATACGACGTTTTATAATAGTTATATTTACTGATATTTTTAGGTGTCTTAATAAACCGGCCCGCCTCAAGATTAATTATATTTTACTGGCCCGCCACTAGATTTTTTTTAATTTACCTCCCCGCGGTCAAAAGAATTTGCTCACCCCTGATGTATACGATTAATATTTCAATGTATTAGCATTTTCGAATAACAGCCATAACATAGGCACATAGGTAATTTTATTAGTTGTGTAACTATTCAATTGCCACAGATATATTTTATTTTCTACTAGCTGTCCCGGCGAACTTCGTACCGCCCGTTCAGTTTGTATGGAAAAAATAAAATGTTATTACGTTTCCGAACAAACGATGCTCGGATTTGATTAAGTGACCACGTTTCCGAACAAACGGTGCTCTTTCAATATACCTACTTAGGCTGGGAATGGCATTGACATTCTTTACGCGCGTTTTTTAAAGTATGTAAATTAAATGTATATTTTTCAATATTTTCTTAATCTTTTTTTCCGTAAGAACCTTCTAATAATAACAAATACAACAAAAAAAGAATGAGTGAAATCGGTCCAGCCATTCACGCGTGATGCCGTGACCAAGGATAACGGGTTTCATTTTTATATATATCCTAGACAGATACTTACGCTCTACTTAGTTACCTTACAAAGTCAACTGTTTACAGTGGAGGACAAAAAATTAATACCTATTTTTATATTGTAACAACTTATTACTTATTAAGGATTTACATTGGTTTTTCCTAACAGACAAACAGAGATGAAATAGAGATGTTTTATTTTTAACCGAGTTTAAAAAAGAGGAGGTTCGCCATTCGGCCGGCATAATTTTTATGTACATACATTACATATACCACATACACCGATTTCTTCAACGTTTCCGAACCGATTTACGTAATTCTTTTTTGTTTAATGCGGAATAGTTTCACGCAAGGACTTCCAACCCATTTGTCCATGGCACATCTTAATAATAGGTATTACATACTTCACATGAACCATACAAGTGGTATTTGTGCGCGTCGACATTTTTTAAACTACCACCGGATCGGAAAATTTAATATTATATTAAATCTTTATTATTTTTTAACTTTTGAAGTCGTTTTTTTGACGTAGTTATTTTGTCTTTTTATACTGCTATACTGCATCATATTACAACCCAATTATCGCCCAATCAATGCAAATTTATTTTGGGTAGGTATTAGGTATTACAATTACTTTGATGTTTTGGGTGGAAATTTTCATGTAATACGTACAATACATAAATCTTCTATACACAAATCAAAAAGTGATTAAATCTTTGAAATTTTACAAATTTCTTAAAACGCCATGTTAAAGTAACTCCTAAATTTTAATTTTCAGGGCATCACTGCACAATGCATTGGTGCTGGTCTGGGTTACGGCTACGGTGATCTCGGCTACGCTGGTCTCGGTTACGGCGCTCTTGGCTACGGGGACCTTGGCTACGCTGGACTTGGCTATGGTGCCTTAGGTTACGGAGACCTCGGCTATGCCGGTCTTGGATGCGGACTTGGTTATGATGGTCTTGGTTATGGAATCGGTTACGACGGCCTTGGTTATGGACTTGGTTATGGACTCGGTTGTGCCGGTCTCGCTGCCCCTGCTGCTTTGGCCGCTTCTAACGGAGCTGGTCTTGCCGTAACTAGTGCCTCTCCTCTTCCCCCTGTCGGTGTGTCCGTATCCTCTGACAACATCATCGAAGGTGCCCTCGCCGTAGCCGGTGCTCTGCCATTCTTGGGAACTGTGGGTCTTGAAGGCGTGCTGCCCACCGCTGGTGCCGGTGCTGTCTCTTACAATTGCGGCAGTGGAGCTGTAGGCATTACTGCTGAAGATCTCGCCGCTGGATATGGTATTGGTGCTCTCGGCTACGGTCTCGGGTATGACGGCATCGGGTATGGTGGTCTTGGCTTAGCTGGACTCGGCTATGATGGTCTCGGTTATGCTGGTCTCGGCTATGGAGGTCTTGGTTGGGGTCTCGGCTATGATGGTATCGGCTATGCCGGTCTTGGCTGTGGAGGTCTTGGCTACGGAGCTCTCGGTTACGGAGCTTTGGTCTAACTTATGAATTTTCGTCTCACCGATTATAAAATTTATTGACTGTTTAATTCTCGAAATAAAAGCACATTAATTACATTTAGTTTCACTTTGTTAAACGATACTCACCTAAACTATACATTTTAAGCATAATTTGATAAATACTTACCGATGTGTCTTAAAACAAGGCCAGGAACAATCAAGTCAGGATTTCTTTGCTTCACATATCAGGTATTACCACTAATCTTAAGAACTTTAAAATCTCCACTAATCTTAAGAAGTCTAAGATACCTTTTATACAGTACACGACAGAACAAGGTACTTCTGAAAGCCAGAGCTAGGTGGTGGTGGTGAAGGAGCGCGAGTGAAGGTTTCTGGGTTCAGATTGGATTGCAGTTGCATGTTTGTGTGTTTGTATGTTTAAATTTGTTTGTCATCCAATCTTCATCATCTAATTTCGAACAAGGAAGGAGGAAGGAGAGGGTTACGGTGCTGAGTTACGCGGGGGATTAAAAATAAGTCTTGGACATTTACTATCCTTTTCTTTTTAATTTTCTGTTGTTCATAGTTTTTAAGTAACAGGTAAAAAGAAATCTGTTAGTACTCTTGTAAATACTGAACTTGCTTAAAACATAACAGTAATATTGTCAGTAACAACGGCAAATGATTAAATTAATGGTGATAGTGACGGCTACGATAACATCGTTGGTGACAATATCGTGTCGATGTATTCACTGTCTCACTCTTATTTTTGTATTAATTTCTTACGAGAATTATAAGCGCAACAAAGAAAACTCCTCTTTTTATTATTAGACATGGATTTAATGTCTCGCGTACATTATATGTATTCTTCATTTGTCTAAGTTTTTTTTTTATTTATCATGGCGTCGATAATTTTAATATCGCAGTATTTTTTCTAATTATATGAAACTCGCGGTGTGACGCCATACACCCTGGAATGTGCTCATGTTCGCGCAGCGACAGTCTCAGGTTACTGCTGTAGGGTCGCCATGTGGTGTTTGGTGTTACGATATCATTAAGACGACGAATGGGGAGAGACTGCCTGTTTAACAAACTAACAAATCTTTATAATAGTACATTGCTGCCACACACTCTATGCACACGCTACAACATCATGAAGTAGACCTTGACTGAATAAAGATACTTGAAGAACGTATTTATTTTTTTAAGGAGTATTACCCCGTTTAACCGCTTTCGAAACGGGCGAAATGGGATGAATGTGGTGAAAGACACGTCGACAGTTTTGATCCCTACTATACCTTTGATACTAATTAGTTTTGATCCCATCTTAGTAAGGGTTGGCAAATGTATTGATATATTCAATAATTTTTTTTAAATTTGAGCATGGGTGAAATCGGATATTTGTTTTTATTTTTATGATACTGGAAGGCAAACAAGCAGACGGATTTCCTGGTGGTAAGAAATTTACGTCACGCTAAAGAGACACCAAAGATGGTAATAGTGCATTGCCAACCTGAAGCCGGTATTTTAGGCCTCGAGTAAAAGTAAGTTTTGTGTTTTAACGTTATGGCGGCAGGAAAATGTACCAATCGGGATGAGTCGCTGCAAAACTCTACCACCTAGTAGGATGTCACGGTGTTAGTGTCGGTAAGCCTATGCTCGCCTTTTACGAGCTACCTGGCAGAAAGGCAGATGGTCTATTTTTTAAAGTAGCCCGGACGGACGGACGAATATTGAAAATATTCGGACCATATTGTCCATATCTTTTCATAAATAAATCTTTATCCCAATCAATAAATCATTTCAAATTCAAGACTGTTTCAATGCCTTTAGTTTACTTTTTAAATTATTTAAATCTTACAATCCATTCAAAACATATTACGAAACTAAAAATTTCTTTCTTAAAAAAATGCCTACCTACGTACACTAGAAAAATATTGTACGCGAACGAGGTGTCGACGTCGCTAGAGTTAACATTACAATTATGACCTACCAGCTTAGCACGGATTTTTAATATACTTTAAGTTCTATTAACTTATGTAATCTACGAGGGTGGATTGAAAAGTATTCGGCTTAATATTTTCAAATTCAATTCTAAAATCAAATTTATCCACATTATTTAGTTCAGTTCAGAGTATATAATTATGTGAAGTTCGACGCTTGTGGCAATAATTAGTTTTGTTTTTAAACATTTTTCCATTTAATTAAAAAAGCAATCGGACATACATTCTACAAATGGAGGAAATTGAGCAGCGTGCCGTCATTAAGTACCTCCATAAGAAGGGGCTATCACCGAAACCCATCTATGGTGATGTCGACATCACCATGGATCGGTACTTTAATGAATTCTGCTCGTCTTTATTCATCCTACAAAACATGGGTAGCAGAATTTAAACGTGGCAGAGAGAGTATGAAAGATAAATCCCAATCTAGAAGCCCTGCGACGTCCACTACTGATGGACTATATGAAACGATATATTGGACTATATATTGGAAAAGTCATCAAGATAACGCCCTTGTTCAAACGTCTATCTGTTCAATCAATGGCTGAAATCTACCATTGTCGCTTTGAACTATTACTACATCCGCCTCGTTCATTCGAGATCTTCTCAATGTGTGGCCGATCCAGTGGTAGTTAAAAAAAATGTCGACGGGTACTACTTGTATGGTCCATGTGAATAAAGTTTTTTCTAATTTTGATTTACCTGATCTGACACCCTCAGACTTCTTTCTGTTCTCTGACCTAAAAAAGCACTTGAGAGATCCAAGATTTTTGGCAAACTACAAGGTCAAAACAGCAGTAGGCGCATATTTGGACTGTAAGGAAAATAATACGCGGAACTCCACTACAATGGCATAAAGTTTACTAAAGTGTACTAAAGTTTACTTTCACAAATAGGTAGTGCATTGGATTAGACCGTATTCGATAACCTTGAATATGGTTATAGTGGGTTACTATTAATCCCCAACAGAAAAATGGGTGTAATAAATTTGGCACGTCTATGAGTGTGTGTGTGTATGTGTATTAGGTTTTGTTGGAAGATAGCGTAGTTGACATACTCGTGTTACTTCTTCTTTATTATAAGCCACATCCCACGTAGGTTTCGCCGGGATCATTAAATAGTTTTAACTTTGTATTTTTTGATTTATAGCTCACTTGATCGAAATGGTTCTAAGATATGTTACGCATATAATTATTTTCTCTGGGTTATTGAAAATTTTTTAACTTGTGATTATGTGCACAGTAGTTTCTTCGAAATTTTTGTATTGTCATTGACCCGTTATAGCGCAGGTACTTACTAAAATAGACCTATAGTCTAGCGATCCAGGTGTTGGACTTTATTTTATGTGGTCCAAGGTTCGATTCACGGCTCGGGCAACAAAAAGAAAATGAGGTTGTTCCAATTTTCTGACAAAAAAATGTTGCTCGAGATTGGAATTGTGCCCGGTTGGCAGTACTTGCCTCTTCAGGGATATTGGCGTGAAGATATATTTTTAAAATTGTATGGGACGTATTAAGGTAGTTGGAAATCACATTCTATAATTTCGTTCTGACCGTAAATAAATACATAGAAATTTATCTACCAAACTAAATAAAAATTGATTCCTGTATTCGGTTCATAATTTCCATACCTAGATATCAGTGAACATGTTAAACTTAAGTACATATTTATATTAAATACATACATACATACAAACGTCAAACCTTAATAATAATATCTTTATTGTACACAAAACGTTATCACAAACATGAACATAAAGATAATACAGTACAACGGGCGAGCTTATCTCCAGCAACAGAGATTTCTACCAGCTGACCCGTAAAAAAGAAAAAAAAAAACAGAAACAAACATAAACGTAGACAAGTGTAGATACACCATTTGTTGACTATGAAATACTTAAAAAAAAAAAATATATATATAACAAAATAT
>NJDD01002692.1:29209-54597 GCA_002245505.1 Calephelis nemesis
TATATATATATATATATATATATATATACTAGCCGACCCAGCAAACTTCGTATATTTGATGCTCCGATAGTAGCGCAGTCTGCCGGATCCAATGTAAAACATTCCAAAATCAACGTCTTTTTACAAATAAAAAATAATGAAAACATTTTCCAGTTGACCTAATTGTGAATCTAAACCATGCCCGTGTTCCCGTGTTCCATTTTTCCCCTTGCAGAATGTCAGACCATATGCCTTCCTTGCCAGGCAGCTCGTAAAAGGCGAGCATAGGCTTTCCTAATCATTTCATTAGGAAATCCGTCTGCTTGTTTGCCTTCCAACATCATAAAAAAAATTCTCAAAATCCCTTTGAACACTCACGAAAAAATCATCAAAATCTAGGAGGAGTTCAGTGACAAACACACGAACACAAGAAATATATATATTAAGAGAAATAAACTGTAAAGTTTTTTAAAACAAACATAGACGCTTCTAAAATATTCCAAGAAATTTTGTGTTCCTGTATTTCCAAGTTCGTCCTTTACAATTACGTTATTTATTATGAACCAGCTGCCGAAGTTGATGCTTCCAAGTCATTGTTATTTTGGGCACTTTCATGAAATAAATTTCTCATTTCTGCAAAGACGCCGACGTCTGTGGGTGTGAGACCTCTAGTATTGAATTAATATTTTTCTTTCTATTTAATTTCTATTTAATTAATATTTTTAAAATTGTCTTTTTTCTTTAGGTTTTGGCATTCGCGTTAGCATTTTGCCATTAGTCGAATAGAAGTATACATCAAATTTACCAAAATTGGAATTCAATTACAATAAGTCATGTCAGGGTCTTGGGTAAAGCGGTGGCCACATTACTCAAGCTCGTATAATAAGATTTGGCGGTAACGAGGAAATACACGATACATTCATTTCTCCATTATTACTTAATTTGTGCACTTTCACTGAACAAAATTGTACAAAATGCCACCAAAATTGATTAATGTCACTCAATATAAACACGAAATTCAATAATTACGAAAAACTCTGGCGCCAAAACTCGGAAAAAAACGACGGGTTGCACTCCGGGAATGCCGGCAGAAGTGAAAACTTTAATATTAATGCATATTTGATAGTTTGGAATGGTTAGGGAATAATTTTGGACGAACAAAATTTTTCCCTAATCATTCCATACGAATTGTTTTAATTATCAGTATGAAAGTACTATCATTTATGTGGTAGAATACAATACTAATTTATTGCGCTATCGTACACAAACATCACAACGCGAACATTCGCGCAACCGCCCTGCACCGTTCCTGACGCGAGTTTAGAAGTTTTTACCCATTCCAAAACAAGTGTAAAACGCCGCTAAAGAAGTTTTCACTTCAAAAAGTGTCTGATTTGATATAAAGCTATTCATGATCCTGAATAAGTCACTGACCGGTCTGCTTGTGAGCTTCTTTTTTTAAAAAATACATTGGTCAAATTGCGGTAGAAAAACATGTGAGTAAGTTTATTTCTAAATGTAATTGTTATCATTAGGAAACTGCGCGAGAAGTACGCCGTCGTAGACACGCAATCATCGAGGTAGTGAGATAGAAACCCCTTTGAGAATTAATACAAAGACGGCACGGAATAAATAGCTTAAAGGAGTTTGTACTTGTAGGTCAAATAGAGATAAAAGTGAGACAAGAGAGGTAAAGGTCCAAATGTTATTGTTTATTGAATTGTGGTAAAGAAGTTAGTCAGTTATTCAGAGATAAGCTCCACATCCGCAGCCACCGAAAGGAGCACCGATACCGTAGCCAAATCCATCAGCATATCCATATCCATAACCGAGAGGACCAGCGGCGTAGCCGAGAGGACCGGCGAAACCGAGAGGAGCAGCGGCGATATCTTCAGCGGTAATACCGACTAGACCACTGCCGCAATTGTAAGAGACAGCACCGGCACCAGCGGTAGGCAGCACACCTTCGAGACCCACGGTTCCCAAGAACGGCAGAGCACCGGCTACAGCAAGTGGACCTTCAATCAAGTTATCAGAAGCGACGGATACACCTACAGGGGGGACGGGAGAGGCGCTGGCGATGGCGAGGCCGGCTCCGTTGGATGCAGCCAGTCCACGGGCTTCCCAGGAGGCGCAAGGAGCAGCGTCAAAGACTCCATATCCAGCATAGCCCAGACCAGCAGCATAAGGAGCAGCGGCAATAGCAGGGTATGCGGCACCGAGGCACTGAGCAGAGATGCTCTGGAATCAAATTTAAATTATTTAAGATTAATTGGTTATTTTTTGGTATTGGATAGGTAACCGGTTGGCGATAGGTTTTCCACTTATCACATCACATCATTCAGTGTTTTTGGCTATTTGTAGTTGGTCCTCTGCGACTTTTGCAGAATAAGGGCGTGAAGACATACCTTTTTAAATTTCTTTTTATATTTCGTTTTTTTATTTTCTTTTCGTTTTCGTGTTTAACCTTTATGTACTTGGAACATACCACAAGCACGCGTTAGCATTAAGATTCTATATAAACCACCACCGGACCGGAATCGCAGCCACTCATATTTTTGGTGTATTTTATATTTTTTATGTATTTGATGTACAATAAGAACTATCCTATTTTATTCTGTAAGATGAGTTAATTTAAATAATTAAAAATAAATTGAAATTAGAATTTAGTTTTGCGAAAATTGTGTCAAACGGACATGAAATGTCACGGTCGAGATCTTGTTTATTTTTGTAAAACATACCAATATTTGGACATTTAATCACGTTATTAACGGAATCCATGGTTAGTTTAATACTACGTAGATTGATATTACTTAGGATAAATCACTTGGCAATATTGATTTTTAGAAAGATGTAAAATGTTTATGTAATTAAAGTAAATATAATGGAATAAAAAATACATGTACTCGTACCTGGATCACGAGTGCTTGAGCGCACAATGCGAGGACGAATTTGGCGGCCATGTTTGTTGTTGATTGTTCAAATACAAGAACTGCTGTGTTTGCATTTGTGGTATGTAGCGTTTTTATATTTATTTTTCACCCAATGGAAGGTGTTGGTAATTGACACATTAGAAATAATTATTGAAACGTACGTGATGATAAGGAAATGCATCGAAATTAATTTCAACGGAATGTGTGTCACCAGAGCTAGAGTAACGTTTGCAATTATATCTTTCATTATAAAATAAGTCAATGATATTTTGTTTCAGCAGATAAAGAGAAAAAAAAGAGACTAAATCTGAACCTGCTGCCACAACGACAAAACATGCCATTATTATGTTTCGGTAGAGGCTGGTTTATCGAAAATTGCTAAAACAAAAAACATAGTTTCAAATTGGCAACACTAATTTTATCCCCATACCGGAGTGTATTTGTGACTGTGAACAAGCAAGATAGTTTATTTGCCTCTTCTGAAACAATCCATTGTTGTACTTTCATGAGAACATTTCTCAAGATCGACCATATCACGTGTTACATATTTGAATACATTTTTAATACAGTATAAATAGTATGGTCAGTTTCAATATGTTTATTGTGTGGTTGATTTTATTACAAACATGTATACCTTTGCTTTTATCCTAATTTGCGTGCAAGTTTGCTTGCTGCAGGTATTTGATTTTAAAATAAAATAAAATAAAATTTATTTCTTATTAGTCGACTTCGCGGTGTAGCGGTCCCGAGTTGGACTTAACTTCGCGAGGTCCTCACTCCGGGTCGTGGGACTACAAATGTGATTCTTTTCCATGTTTTATTGAAAACAACATTGTCCGGGATAGGATATGGGCCCCGATGGCGACAGGCTCACCACTTTTCACATTGTGGGATTTAGTGTCTTTGGCTAGTCGTGGGTGCCCTAGTCGTGCCTCTGCATATTATTATTTGTAATACCTAAAAATAATTAATTTAGTATCTCCACGCCTGAAGAGGTTGACAGAGGCACAACTCACGACTAGCCAAGCCTATCGCCAACCGGGCACATATCCAATCCCGAGCAACGTTTTTTTTTCTTTTAGTTTCCCGAACCGGGAGTCTAACCCGGGACCTTATGCAGTCAAGTCCAACACCTGGACCGCTAGACCACAGAGGCGCTATATTATATACCCAATTTTGAATTTTAATGACGTGATGATACTTACTTACTTTTAATTTAGTTTATCCTACTTGCAACACTCATATTCCATAAATAAATACATTTCATTTTATAGTCTTATTCTTTAAGAAAGTTGTTACATTTTGAATTGAAGTGCTATTTACTTATTTCCAGAGCGTGTACAGCCAGTGCCTGGGCGCACCTTTTGCCGCTGGGTACGGTTATGGCCTAGCTGAACCCTTCGCTGCTGGTTATGGTTATGGTCTTGCTGAACCCTTTGCTGCTGGCTATGGATACGGTGCCTTCGCCCCCGGTTTAGCCGCACCCCTTGGTTGCGGTGCCGCATACGGTGGCGCAGGTATCGGCGAGGTAGCGGTGGCCGGTGAACTGGGAGTGGCCGGTGCCACCCTCGTCGTCGGTCAGGTCCCGATCCTCGGTGCCGTGGAGTTCGGAGGTATCGTCCCCGCCGCCGGCGAGGTCTCCATCGCCGGCAGCTGTGCGTGCGGCTGCGGATACGGTTATGGTGCTGGGCCCTACATTTACTAAATCTTGGCTTGAATTATTTATAATAAATGGTTTTCTAAATCAGACATTTTTAACTGAAATTTAAAATTATGTACACCTTATCTTGATACCTACAACTTTCAAACGAATAGACCGATTTCGAGGCGGTTTCTTTTTTTGACAGCTGACATGAGCGAGAAAGTTCTTATCTACTATAAAAGTTTTGTCGGGGGCTATTAATTTTTATTTTTAGTTTAGGCTTAATAAATAAAAGAGAAACTAGGCACCGAAAACAGCTAAAGTTCAGATTTAAACTTCTGTTTGTCGTTGGTGTCGACTGGTATCGACTCTGTTTTTCACTTTCTATTGTTCTGGAATATTCTAAATTGCCCAATATTTAACTTGACGATATAATGAAAGGGATATGAAAAGATCGTTGCTGTTACCAGCTCTGGCAAGCCTAAATAGTAATTAATATAGTAACTTCTTTTGTAGTTATCAAGAAACCACTTTTTCACATGTAGTAAACTTAACACACCATATTTTAAAGCTGAGAGGAGAGTGTAGGGTGTCTCTGGAATACTCGTCGTGTCATAGACCAGGAACCTTTTAGAATCTTAACAATAGACAACTTCTATTTTTGATTTGATTTATTTAGTGCTGTATTTACATCCGTTTCAGTTGATAGGCGTGTTATGTGGATTGCACAAAAATATAGAATTAGCCATTTTGTTGTTTCGGGCCAGGTCTCTGTGCAGACATCAACACTCATCATGTATATTTGGATTACCTACCGTCGGACGTAAACACGAACCCACCGGTAATATTAGATCAGACAGTATTGTCAACACATACTTATGTCGCCGCAACGAAAGGGCGGTTTAGTGGTCATACGGTTGGTCAAGACTTGATAAAATACTTGATCGAATCAAATATTGCATATACACCCTGACTTTTTAATCACCATTCAAATTTTAACATGTTAATCTTAAGTGAAAATAATTAAATACGTGTTTTTTCTTTTAGTATCCCTCAATACTAAAATATTTATTTATGACATCGCAAAGTCGTCTACAAAATATTGATGTTTATGGGCAGCGCGCGCTCCGTACCTACGCGCAAAGTCCTCTGACATGCTAGATAGCTACCTGCTAGATACCTATTTTTTTTTCATAAATGGACTTATTTATAGATACTTTATGCTCAGAAAAAATTTGGATGGTGATAAAAAAATCTTGCTGTATTAATTAGTTTAAAGAGGCAATCTCTAAAATAAAAATCAAGACGAACTTGGTTCGCCTAAATGTACTTATATGTCTTTAGGTGCAAGTGGTCTTACGATTAGTAAAACGAACTTGGAACGTTTAAGTGAACGAAATGTCTTTAAACGCAAGTGGTTTTACCAACCCTATTAAAGTCTTTGGTCGTCCAAGCGAAGTAGTTACTCTTTGGATGACAGGTCAACGTGAAATTTAGAATTGCCTCTGAACTTAAAGCTTGCAGTATTCGTTTCGTCGGTTTTATTATTTTAACAGGCTATGCACGGGGTTTCTCCAGCATTTTATCCAGACTCGTGTGGCACCTGGGGCAGGCGCTTTGCAGAATGGCCGTGTTGGCAACACTACGTTTTGTTGGTCTGTTGGCGCCTAACGAACTCAACCAATGAGAACACTGACAATGACTGACATTCTCGGACATAATTTCGAAGTGATTGGACATCTTTTGAGCTGTTATTTAACGTGCATTAATTGTTTAAATTTAAATTTAACTGTAAGTTGAGTAAATTATAGTTTTAATTCAAATGGTTTAATAATGTTATCGTCGAATATGGGTGGCCTGCTAAGTGCCACCGTACACATTTCATCATCACTCATCACATTCGAAATGAGGGTATTCGTAAAAAACAATAAATACCGATAGTGGAGTGTCGTATATTGTACGTGTGTGCTCGCACCGACAGAGTCACTTTCATACATTCGAAAAACCAGATTATCTTGAACTTCGGAAAGCATGAGTTTCCGCCATCGTCGTGGTTCAATTTATATTTGTGATTTTTGAATTCTTTACCAACATAAAAACGTGTTTAATTTTTATGTTGGTATTACCACTAACATGAAACTTATGACACAGCTGCAAACGTCAGGTAAAATAAAAACTATGTCAGCCATATTGCTTGGGTATTACGTCTTATTTTTGTTGATGTAAAGTTAACATTAATTACCTTTTGCGTTTAGATGTTACCTATATCGTCGTGTTCAGCGTAACCTAACCTTTGGAATTGTACTATTGTGTGAGTGTAAAGTAAAGAAGTTTTTGAGATATAGACTCCATTTCAGTGACAGGAAAACCATTTAGTTATTAATTCCATTTTAGTGACAGGTCCCAATTATTTAGTTATAAATTAACGCTACCAAGAAATCATATCAAAAGTGTGTTAGTAATGTTAATGTTAAAAAGTCAGTATTAGTATTAAGAAAGTACTACTTTCATAGATTTATTTGAAATAAAGTTGTTGTATTTGAAATAAATTAAAATTTATTATCTCATTTGTTATTTTATTTAAATCACAGATTATCATTTAGTAAATAATGTATATATCAATGTCATTGCTGGCTACATAAAAAATATCGATATCGATTTGTTGCCACAACACTAGTTATCGTATTTTTCGATAACATCTCTTGCTGTCAGTTATATCCCTGGAATTTGCAATAAAATGTTGGCCACAAATATTTTTCGAGAAGGTTGGTATGATTTTCTTTATTACTCGTAGCTAAGAGTGAGGTACCAAGTGCCGTCTCTTAGAACGTAGTGATTACATTATTCTCTTTGCCGACAGCAAGCGCGTGACAGACATATTTCTTACCGACTCGATTTAAAAAAGTGGGCTGCGAGAGGAAATGAGCATGAGGAAATGTTAGAAGAAAGAAATGATAATTCTTTTCCCGCTAATACTGAAACTTTAGACATACTTAAATTATCGGAAACTCAGTTTGAGTTTTTGTATGTGTCTGATGTAGAGTCTGATTCCGAATATGAGTGTTATACAATGCAATGATAGTGATACCAAATAGTAAAGTATTATTTAAAAACCATAGTTGTATTTTATTTACTTACTGTTGTAGGTTTTTCAGTGTTTCGTATTCTTTAATAATTATTGTTTTACAACATGCATTTGTTGAATTATTTATAATTATTTCATTATGTAAATTGTCTTTATCATTTCTAAATTGTTTGCAGATTAAATATCAGGATGCTTTAGTATACTAATAATATTAAACTTAAGGTCTTGTATTTGTAGATTGGATACGACATCCACACCACCTTTTTCTTTTAAGAATGATACAGCCGAAGAAGCCAATTCTATTGGATCTTTTTATGATCGTCAGATCTTCTTTTTTTCTGTTTAGTTCCTGGGTCTTCAAATGCTTTTCTAGTTCTTTTAATTATCATTGCACCGGTCCCGATGGATGTTGACGTTGACGGTTCTGGAGAGACTGGACGTGGCAATGGCTAATGGCCATCACTTGTTTCTTTAATACTTGAATCGTCTTTCAAACAACTTGGCCAATCAACATTTGCGTTGATGAAATAAAAATGAATATACTAATAATACTTTAATATGCTAATTATATTAAAGTTAAGGTTTTATATTTGTATAGTAGTACCTTTTGAACTAAAATAAGTCAAATAATTAAATATGAATGTTTTTAAATTTTCAACATTTTTAAAAAAAAAATCTGCACCTGTAACCGTTGTACTGAGTATGCAAATAAATTATCAATAATCACTGCTACAGCTGAAAGGATATTACGGGTTTCCTTGCAGGTCAAAAAATGAACGGATTTATCATATCAGCTTCATACAATTATTTTCCAAAAAAAAATACTGGCTCATTTTTATGCAAAGTTGACTTTAATGAGATATTTAATTATAGTAAAGACCAACAATACCCACATCCATAAAAAACAAGCCTCAACAATTCAAGTTGCTATGTCTATGAAAATCAATTTTCAGCCCACTGTGGGCCGGGGCGCATCGCATTGCAAAGCCCATTGATGCGGGCCGGGCCGCGTCGCATCGACGCGGATTTTTGTTACTTAGTACCAAAGTAGAGCAACGAAGTAGAGAGGCCACTCGACGTTAAAATCGTCAAGTATGGAACGTGGCGCCTCTAGTAGCTGTCGTACGAAACTTTAGCGTTAAAATACCATAGTGCTCTTTCTTATCAGTAATATCAGGATCTTTGGTCACTGTGGGCCGCATCGGGGTATGCGCGCGGGGTGACTAGCGGAAATCTGCCGCGGAAAAATCCGCACCGATGCGGCCCGGCCCAGTGGGCGTTGCTCCATACAAAGTGTATGCAAGCGATCTAGGCAGATTATTGCGCTGCGATGCGCCCCGTCCCGGCCCGTCCAACTGGGCGCTATCCTATAACGACATTTGACACTGTGTTTTTGTAAATAATATTGTTTCACTGTCCAAAGTTAGTAGATATTGCAGATTTGCTTACCCTATACATTTTAAAATACATAATATTTATTATACTAATGTCCAAATAATGCACATGGACAAGTATTTACAGTGATTGACATTTGTAAAATATGATCTGTTACATTAACCCTATTCAACAATATCGCCAATGCACCTAAATATGTTGAAACTCAGTAGGAGTTTGAGTTGTTTTTCATAAAAAAGTTTCTTGATCTCTAAATGTATTTAAAATTGCCTCTGTGGTGTAACGGTCCAGGCGTTGGACTTGACTACACGAGGTCCCGCATTCGATTCCCGGGTCAGGCAACAAAAAGAAAATTTGGTTTTTTCAATTTCCTAACTTGCTTGCCACCTATCACACTGTGGGACTTCTTGTTTTAGCTACACATGTGTGCCCTGGTTGTGCCTCTGCCTATCTCTTCGGCGATATGGGCATGAAGATACTTGATATATTTATATATGTATGTCCTTGTAATGGTATAGAGTCCTTCATCTATCTCATCTTTCTTGTTATTATATCTATATATCTTGTTCTTTCTTTCTCTGTGTGTGTGTGTGTGTGTTGTTTACCTGTGTAGGTACCTACAAGTTAGAAATAATGTTTACAGTCAGGGTAAGTTAAACTACAATTCGGTTAGTTTGGATTCATTTATTTGGCTATTAACAAAGAATTAGTTTTAGTCGTTATTTACAGATAAGCTCCACATCCGCAGCCACCGAAAGGAGCACCGATACCGTAGCCGAAGCCATCAGCATATCCGTATCCGTAACCGAGAGGACCAGCGGCGTAGCCGAGAGGACCGGCGAAACCGAGAGGAGCAGCGGCGATATCTTCAGCTGTGATACCGACAACACCACTTCCACAGTTGTAAGAGACAGCACCGGCACCAGCGGTAGGCAGCACACCTTCGAGACCCACGGTTCCCAAGAATGGCAGAGCACCGGCTACAGCGAGTGGACCTTCGATCAAGTTATCAGAAGCGACGGACACACCGACGGGAGGGACGGGAGAGGCACTAGCAATGGCAAGGCCGGCTCCGTTAGACGCAGCTAAACCACGGGCTTCCCAGGAGGCGCAAGGCGCAGCGTCAAAGACTCCATATCCAGCGTAGCCCAGTCCGGCAGCATAAGGAGCAGCGGCGAGGGCAGGGTATGCGGCTCCGATGCATTGAGCTGAGATGCTCTGAAATAAAAAAATAGCTTGAATATCGTCGGCTTTTGCTTGTGCTTGTGGCAATTAGTTTTTTTATGGAATTAGTTAGGTAACATTTCAGGCAATTATCTTTCAATTAATCGTATTAGGCTGTTTAAAAAATTCTTTCGAATTAATTTATTGTTTGTTTTAAAATTCAGGAAACAGTGCATACCTGAATTAAAAGTGCTTGAGCACACAGTACGAGGACGGCTTTGGAGAGCATGCTTTATGTTGTATGTTCGAGTTCAGAGTAAACTGTTAGATTGTACATAAAAACTCGAACTTTTATAACTATCTATTATCGGAGTTATTGCTAAATAATTAACTCGAGCAAGTGACTGTGGTAACGTACATACGTGATGATAGTCACACGTCTCGAGAAGTTTTATTCAAAATTGTGTCACTGGGCTTAAAAAAATGTAACATACATTGAATAGTTTCTATCATAGGCTCTTGCTGAAATTCCAATACACTTTAATTGTTTTATGAAATATAAAATGTCCAAAGATGTCAAACAATTTAAAAGGAATGTCAAAAATAAAAGGTCGATGTTAAATTATTTATTATTATATATAAATGTCCAAATTAATCAAACTTTAAAGAGATACATAATAAAAACACAAACGATCATCCAAAAAATTGCGAAAATCTAAAATTGTATGTACAAATTATAAAAATACAAAAAAATACATAATATGTAACCAAATTATATAAATTCAAACGAGTAAAGAAATTTTCGAAGATCAAAACATACAAATATTAAAATTTGAATGTCAGCACTAACAGTGGGTCAATCGTAGTTATTAATTTCAATCAAAAATGATATCAATAAATAAGAATTTATGTTAGAATTGATAAGAATTTATAGATATTAAAAATTAAAAATAATATGAAAATTTACATTAATATAAATACCTACAATTACATTTTGTCGACAACAATTTTATTTTATTGTAATATTCTCGAAGTTTGTGTCGGTTGTGGGTAGATCGGTTCCTTCGAGTAGAACAGATCTCTGGCCTAATATAGGGCGAGCACAGCTTAAATATCACTGATGGCAGAGTGCTGTGCAGCACTACCGCCTTACCTACTCCTGGTACCACAATAACTCTGTTATATTCCATCCCGGATAGTAGGGTAGCCGATAGATTTGCACCCCGACCGCCGGACATTGACGCACTTATACCATCGATGGTGTTTTTAAGCTACGGCTTTCTATTACTAATAGGAGAGCCGTGTGCCTGTTCGAGATCTTTAATTAAATCGAGAAAGCGAAATCTTTAAGTAGAGCGAGGGAACAGATCATACTCCTAGTTCATTTCAACTTCTGTTAGCTTTAACTGCACTGAAGAAACCGAATATAACAACTGTTATTTAATGGTTACTGTTTCCAGTATTAAGTTTCTATTTCCCTGGCTGGAATAGAATCCAAAACGACTCGTATTGGTAGCACCGTAAGCAGTGTGCCCTGTGGACTCGACCAATAAAACGGTCAATTTGACGATATAACTTCAGCAAATGATGTCGAGCGACGGGAAGGAATACGCGGTCTAACGCTGCAGGTCTCTCCTACCTGCTCGCCTGTAGCTCGCTCGGCCACGCTCCGGTTTGCGGATTCACGGAGGACGATTTAAAAATACTCAAACATGAATATACTTGTAGCTGTACATTATGGAAAGGAAAATAGAAGTCGATTCTTTTCCGCGCTTTCGCTGCTTTGCCGCGTACCAATTTATATTTTTTTTATAAGTTGAACCCTATAAGTATCTTATTCCGATATAAAAACTATAGACCTGTCTTAGAACTTTCATATAAATCCGTTCAATAGTTTGTGCTTCAAAGAGTAACAAACATCCATCCATTCCTACATACTACATTTATAATATTATAATATAATATTTGACACAAAATAACTTCTTTATGTAAATTATTCCAACAAAGCGAGAAATACCGACTACAGGACTTTTTTATTAACCACGGCCTCCACCACCACAACTATAACCACATTAACATGGCAGTCCAAGGTAGCTAGGGTTCATTCGAAGAGTTTGTTTTGCCGTGTCTTCTCATGACTGGCTAGGTTTGGATAGGGTAGTAGTTTATGGCAAATAGAATTCAACCAAATCGCATTTTTAAAAGTTGCTCTAATATTAAAACATGATGTGTTTAGAAATCTAATTATTATTTTTATGCAAATTTAAAATATTTGCACACCACAATGTAATGAATATATTTTTAAATACAAATATATTTGTAACAATCAACAAATATTTAGCAAATAAATATATATTTTATTTTAACACACAAACCGAGGACAAGGTTAAAATCTATAATATGGTGAAATTCGCAAAGCATTCTCCCTCACGATGTATACAGGTTTTTCTTTTGAGCAGCAGCAGTTGTCCGCAGCGTTACCATCGCGAGGGACTGAATTTCGTAAATCCCTAAACTGCACGTATCAATATTCCAACTTTCAATATAAATAGTGCGGACGTACCACAACGACATCATTATTGTGTAGCCAATCAAAACACAAACATGTCTTTTGCTTTCCTCCTTGTCTGCGTGCAAGCTTGCTTGCTTCAGGTACTGTATATCTATCTACATAATATTCTCTCGATTTTTACATACATAATTGAGTAGGAAACTGGTCCTTCCCAGCATTTTGATGTTTTATTTGTATTAGTTGTCGGTATAGAATAGGTCAGTGAGAGTAATTTTACTTCACCCTTGTTGAGTCTCATGTACCCTTGTTGTAGAACTCGCCTTGGTTTTTGTCAAACTATAGTTTGTATTCCATAATTTACCTAAATTTATTATAACTTGAACTTAACCACTTTTATGCAGGTGAAGTGACAGTCACCATCACCGAATCCACATGAAATATATACAAAATTATGTCTCAATTTTTGTTTCAATGTTTGCAAAGTTAGTTATATTATTCAAAATACTTTTTTTATTTAAGCCATATGTCTTCATAATAATGTTTTATGGTTGAGCCATCACAAACCAAATTCCTTGAGTTTAAGTAACATAGACGTGTCTAAGTGCAAGCGGCTACACTCGTATTTTTTTTATTAAGAAATCAAGTCAACGTTTTCTTCAATTCAATATACAAGTCAATATCCATTGTTCGTCTAATTATGAGTTACTAACGTAGGTAATGGTAACTAACCTAATCTAGTTCACTTTACCCTGCACTTGGCGTGAAGATATGTCGAATGTTTCTCTACATTCCGGATTTCAAGTAATTTGGTCATTCTAACTTCTAACTTGGTAAAAAATCAGTTATCAAAACAAAAAGTAAATAGGAACTTATACGATGGATATACTTAAAATTATATTGTGAAAAGATTAAACATTGATCCGGTGTTAGTTTTTAAGTTTTTGTCCGTGGAATAAGACAGGAGACAAGAACAAGTCTCTCTTGAACATGGCGGTGGTTGACGTTGTCATCGTGACGGCAGGAATAGGTAAGGCGATGGATCCCTTTCCGGCCAAGTTTCTGCACGGCGCTATACCATCTCTTATGTCGACACGCACTACTATTTATATGGTCTATGTGAGTGAGGTATTCTAAATCTGCGTTTTATTCTCCAGAGCGTGTACAGCCAGTGCCTGGGCGCACCCTTCGGCGCTGGTTACGGATATGGTTGGGCAGAACCCTTAGCCGCTGGCTACGGATACGGTTTGGCTGAACCCTTTGCCGCAGGCTATGGATACGGTGCTTTCGCCCCAGGTTTAGCTGCTCCCTTCGGTTGCGGTGCCGCGTACGGTGGTGCAGGTATTGGTGAAGTAGCAGTAGCCGGTGAACTCGGAGTGGCCGGCGCTACCCTCGTCGCCGGACAGGTCCCGATCCTCGGCGCTGTGGAGTTCGGAGGAGTCGTGCCCGCCGCTGGTGAGGTCTCCATCGCCGGCAGCTGCGCTTGCGGCTGTGGGTATGGTTACGGTGCTGGACCTTTCCTCTACTAGAATCAGCTGAAAAAGGATTCGGAAAATTGAACAATTAAATTGAACGTTTCAAGTGCGTTTTCTTCCTTATTTTTATATTTCTTACATGACGTTATTCTCTTTACATCAAATCGAAATGTTTTATAAAAAAAAACAATATGGATAAAGACAAAAAATATAATCAAAGTCTACATCCAACAAATGATGTATGCCGTTTTCTAGCATACATTTATTTTTAATGCAATTTATTTAATCATAATATACCTTAAGCTGTGGGATGCGCTTCACCTCACATTCCGCAACTACTACCTAAATTGAAAACAATTAATATTGTTTTTGATTTGCATGATTAAAATAAAAATTGAAACACAGCTGTAAATTCATAAACAATACGAAAGGATAGAAGCGATGTTAACTGATGATAGTTGATAGGTAACGGGTAAATATTTTGCTATAAGATACCTATCATTACTGTTTAGAGAAGTAATATTAATGATACGATATAATATGAACTCATGAATGTCATATTAGCTTTTGGTATTGCTATTATATTAGATAGGTATGCTGACCTGACTAACCGTTTGTATGATTGTATATCTACTTCCTGTTAAGTTTTAAATATATACAATTAGCTATGGCTGTAAATCGGCACCGGTCGGTAGCGCCGCCGTTTTGTAATCGTAAACTGGAGCACGGCCCGTGGGAAATACTGACATCGCAATATATTTACAGTACCAGAGCTGGTCGCACCGATGAAACCTAAGCCGAGATTTATAACTTTACTGCTTCTATTTAAAACACCTGTGATTTAAATTATGTATTTTTTGAGTAACTTGATGTTTTGCCAGAAATGGTCCGTATCATTTCCAAGTAAATAAATATTAACGATTTAGTTAAAATGTATGTTTAAGGGGCCATATACGCTAAAATACGTCAACAGTTTACTGTTTTTTTCATACAAAGCAATCATGGATCTTGCTGACAAAAATACACAAGATTAACATGAATGTGCTTTACTAGACTAGTGTTTCCAAAACACAATTCATTTCACTTTGCTCAATAGAAAAAAATTAAAGAGTTAACTCTTTTTTGAAAGCAAACCGCAAAAGTCTATTTCAAATATGAAAATACGATACCAGATTTAACGTAAACATAGATAAGTACTATATCTAAAAGATAAGTGTTTCAGTTTTTATACTTTTTTTTAAATTACTTTTATAGTGTCAAAAATAGTGATTTGTCGCTTAAGACGTTTACTTTAGAGCGCCATTATTCATAGTAATCATGGAACGGGGGAGCGCGGTGATTGGCTCTTCTGGGTGACTGAGTATGGGGCCTTAATATAATATCATCTCTGTAGTCTAGTGGTCTGGCATTAGACTTGATTTCCTGAGTTCCTGTGTTCGATCCCCGGTCGGGCAACAAAAAAATAGAAAATGTGTGTTTTCAATTTTCTAATATGAGTAAGTTGTCCTGGATTGGATATGTGCCGGGTTGGCGATAGGCTTTCCACCTAATGTATAATGACTTCGTGTCTTCGGCTTGTCGGGGGTGTCTCGTTCTGCCTCTGCCTATAAGAGGTGGGTATTAAATAACTTCACAGTGAATAAGTCACTGTGATCCGCTGATCAACGTGACCTCTGTTATCTGTCAACAAGGAACAACGTTCCAAAGTAACGTAGGTACCTATGCCATTGTCGTTCCGGAACGTCGTTCGATCGCAGTGGTGGCGACACGTCACGTTTGACGTCGCTATCTAGATACTATGTTCTTTACATACATACATACATACATATCTTCACGCCAAGTCCCTTACGGGGTAGGCAGAGAATATCGAGTGCCAGACCTCACGATCCTGACAAACCTTCCTTCACATTCATTACCCTTTTCATACAAACATGCCGGTTTCGGAGACTCTTGACACCACCCTCGGATAATATCCGATTGATCTGATCGTGAAATGTCAGCCTTGGTCTCCCCGGATACCTACATCCATCCACATTCGCATTGTATATCTGTTTTGTTAATCTTTCATCTGTCATTCTTTTCACATGACCGAACCAGCGGAGCACGCCCTTTCGCATTTTAACACCAACACTTTCTTTCAATCCCACTCTTTCTCGGATCTCACTGTTACGAATGCGGTCAGCGAGTGTTACACCACAGATTTTCTGTAGTGCTCTCATTTCGACCGCATTTATCCTACTTTCATGATTTTTCTGACATACCCAACTATCGCTTCCAAATTTTTTTTCAATTGTCCAAATACAAGGTAAACAAGCGTGCCGACAACACACAACCCTGCTTGACGCCAATATTAACATCAAACCAAGGCGATATGTTGCCATCCACCCGCACGCGTGCTTTACAGTCTAAATACATTGACTGCACCGCACGCAGCAGGGACCCATCTATCCCATTATCTGGCAAAATGTCCCAAAGTTCCTTACGTACAACCAACAAAATCAAACGCTTTTTCGAGATCCACAAAACCACAGAAAACCCTCTGACCCACAGCTAGATGCCTTTCTACAATGTTGCGGAGCGAAAACACTTGATCCGTACATCCTCTTCCAGACCTGAAACCGCCTTGAGCCTTCCGCATCCCTTCCCTTCCCTTGCATCCCTTGCATTCTCCTGTCAACTATTTTTCTATACACTTTTGATGCTAAACTGATCAAACTAATGGCCCTGTAACTTGTACAGTCCATGCGTGAACCCTTGCCTTTATACAAGGGCATATATGTTCTTTATACTATTACTATCAACATTGATTTAAATACAACAGTCCTAAGCCTATAAAAGTGTGAAAATCATTTTAAATTAACGCTATTTCTCTTGTATAAAATTGCAAAATACATAAAATAAAAAAGAATAAGACGAATTGAGAAAATAAAAATATCCTTCTTTTTAAAATTCTGTTAAGTCGGATAGACTAAATGGCATTGCGTTACTTGGAAGACGATTGTGACTCTTGACGTCCAACTATGACGATAACTACTAAAATGAAGGGAATTTATAACGTAGGTAACATGTACTGTGCTGAGAGTGACCGACGTGATCGACGTGACAAAGTCACGATTATTTTTTAACGTTACTTTCTTGTCACTGGAACGACAGTCACGGCGATTGAAAAGTAACAACTTATCTTAACTTAACTTATAAAGTAACATGTCTACTGCCTATTTATTTGGGGATATAGGCGTGAAGATACTTTAGTTAAAATAAATCCTAAAGTAGTAATTAAGTAATAATTTAAGATTGATATTCGATACTGATCTTGTGTGAAAGTTAGATTTCTGCATTTTTGGGTATTAGGTACGGTATTTCCTGTTCTATTATTGTTTTCCTTCGGATCCCGAAGTGTAACTGCATCCGAGGACTGGTGATCTTCACATTTTGGTGATATTCCTCTTATGTGCGTTGTTATTTGTTTTGGTAGTGATGAAGTGTACCTACGTTGCCACCATCGTCTAAAAATTGATTGAACTTTGATTATAATTCATATCATGATCAGAATTTCCCTTTTAGTGTTTATTTAATTTTTAGTATGATTCGTATCAAATGAATATGACAGTTAATGTTTCTTGTGTAATTATTTAATTCTTTGATAATAATATGTTTAATTTGATTAGCCTTATGATGAAAATGACTCTTTTTTTGCTATGAATTGAAAAATATTTATTTGCCAAATATCTTGGTAAAACGTTTTTATATAACTATTAGTTACACAAATTGAATCTAACCCTAAAGTAAGCAAACTGTATGCTTGTGTTATGGGTGTTAATCAACGATACTGATACATAGAAATACTTAAACAGATTCCAGAATAAATTTAATAAACACCCAAAATCGAATCCGAGCCTCGCAGTTACTCTGTGGATTAAAGGCGTTTACGCTAGCCTCTCGACCAACGAGGCGGGGATGTTAAGATACTAATGTAATAATTTTATTGAACGTGTTATGGTTTAATGGCAGCTGGTAGATTATGCTATCTTCCTGGTTTTTATTTGTGACGACTTATCTATACCCGCCACCACGTTAAATCCCTGCTTTCTCTAAAACATTAATGATGTTGGGTAGTATCCTCAAAACTGACAGCCACAACGGCCCCAGCCACCACATTTGGTGAACCAACATTTGAGGGGGGCGTAATCCACGACCAGTGGAGCGCGCTAGTAAAGTGCTAGCACGTAACACATCAATGTATAATGTCAGACATAGTTTGACACAAACGTTTTCCGTTTGGTTTGATATCCATTAAACTAACCTAAAGTGACCATTCAGTCGGTCCAATCACATTTTTGAATTCACGTAAACTTTTATTAAAGAATCACAAAAATATTGTCGCCACTTACATTCGTTGCAATCAAAATGTATGTTTAATATAAGTTTTCCCCATCTGGATAAGACTGATTGAATACCACTCGTTTTATACACAATATAATTTTTAATGATATTTTTTTATATGAGAATACCAAAGTGATGGTAATATTCCAACTATTATGTTCCACATAGTAAACATTCCCTTATAACATATCGTAACTATAATTACATCTCTATGTATCTATTACCCATTCACTTGATTATGTTCACTTTATAATAACATTTACTAAAAGCGAATATTATTTTGCTCTTTCATGGAAAATGTTATCGAAGGTTCTATGAAAATAGAAAAATAAGATCAATTTAATGATGATAAGAAAGAAGAAGTGACATAACACTGAGTCCAACCAATAGGACATAAGTCTGATTTTCTTCTTTCTTTAAGTTTTGGCCTTCACGTTAGTATTTTGCCATTCGTCAAGTAGAAACTTGCATCAAATGTTATATCAATTTTAATCTATTATAATTAGTCATCAGTCATAAGTCGTCAGTAAGTCATGTCAGGCTCTTGGGTAACGCGGCTGCCTCATTACACAAGCTCATGTAAGGAGATTTGGCGGCAACGAGGAAATAGACGATACGCTAATTTCTTCATGATTATATTTTCATTTGTGCACTTTCACTGAACAGAATTGTACAAAATGCCACCAAAATTGACTAATTTCACTCAATATCAACACGAAATTCAATAATTATGAAAAAACTTCGACCATCTTTTCTCTCGATGGCGCCAAAACTCAGTCTGATTTTGATAAGTTCATCAACTTTATAATAAAACTAGCGACCTGCCCCGGCTTTGCACGGGGATAAAATATGCATGTAAAACTTCCTCTACACTTTATCTATTTAAAAAAAACCGCATCAAAATCCGTTGTGTAGTTTTAAAAATTTAAGCATACAGTGGGACATAGGGACAGAAGAAGCGACTTTGTTTTATAATATATAGTGATTGATAGGTTTGTCAATATTTGAGAAGAATTAGAGTAGTCGCAGGTTGAAAACCACCTCTCTTAGCTTATCATGGATACGTTTCCTTTGTTTTATAACACTATTTAGAGAAATTCTGTAGACTTGATTAGAATCTTCAAAGTTCAAAAAAAGTGTATAATGTAATGTTAGTTGGTTAGATTCAAGCGAACCACTTTTGAGTTGCTCAAAAACCAGATTGGGTGTTTAAATTAATAATTAATACCGAAGAAGTAAATATAATATTTTTACTAAGTTATGTGAAAATATGTTAAAAATATAATACTGGAAACTATACGTTTGTTAAATATATTTTGCACACCACAATGTGGTAGAATATGTTGGTACATGCCGGTATTTTGTAACAAGGTTCAAACAACCATATTCTGCAAATAAATACATTTCATTTCTGTTCAGTTGATATTGATTAACGTTGATATAATTTACTTAGTAAAATGATTATCTTTTGATGTTTTAAATTTCTTGACAGTTGTTGTTTGTATAGATTTTTTTTTATGATACCTAATGGAAGGCAAACAAGCAGACGGATTTCCTGACGGTAAGAAATTCACGCCGCCTAGAGACACCAAAGGTGGTAATGGTGCGTTGCCAACCTGAGACCGGGATGTAAGGCCTCGAGCAAAAGTAAGTTTACCGGCTACCTTACCCTCCAAACCGGAACACGTCCACCGGCACCGGCACCGGTGCCGGTGGACGTGGTGCTAACACCGGCAGGAATAGGTAAGGCGGCGGTACCAATCCGGGTGAGTCGCTGCGAAACTCTATCACCTCGTCAGATGTCACGGTCTTAGTGACGGTGAGTCTATGCTCGCCTTTTACGAGCTGCCTGGCACAGGAAGGCAGATGGTCTATTCTTTAAAGGAGCCCGGACCAACACGGGGTTAGGTATATATTTAAATGAATCCCCATTTTGTGTCGTCATCGCATCACGCCTTAACGGATACAACAATGTTGGATGTTTTGTTGTGTTATTCACTGGCCGGAGAAGGTTTTCATAAAGAAGAAAACCAACAAAATTACAAGAAAAATGGGAAGAATAACTCTTTAAATCATAAAAACTGTTAGTAGATGTATACGTCAAGCGCCTGTTCGGCTACTATTTTAATAAAAAGAACTCTTATTTCGACCAAGGTTATAAGGATATTGATTTCTAATATTAGTGTTATTAATATCATAACGAATTTATTGATTTATAATAAAAAAATTACAGTTAATCGATATTTTGAAGGCGCGGAACAGATACAGTAATCGTAGAAAATTATTGTTTTTACAAAATGATGCGCTTTTTCTTGTTCCTGCCATTGTTTTCTGATAACTAGGGTGGATCATGTCACCGCCAGTTGTTTTCTGCCTACTGATAGGAATTTGTCGAATTTCCATCCACTGCACAAAAATTCTAAATGGGTGTTGTGCGAGGATTTCATTTTTTCATAGTTATTAATTGACTTTATTAGTCAGTAGTCGCTGTTTAAGGTGATTTAAAAAAATTAAATAAGGAAATATATGAATTCTTCTCGTCAGATGGAGTGAACTACAGAATTTGAAAACGGAACATGATACTATATTCTGTTCGATTATAAAGAAACACGTATTAGGTATAAGACTACAGTTCTTAAGGGTTTATGTATGCTAAAATACGTCAGCAGTATGTTTTTTTCATACTAAGCAATAACGGATCTTGGTGACAAAAATACACAAAATTAACATGAATATGCTTTATAAGACTAGTGTTTCCAAAACATGATTAATTTCACTTAGCTCGATTGAAAAAAATCAAAAATTAACCCTTTTTTGAAAGCAAATCCCAACTGTCTACTTCAATTATGAAAATATCGACACCAGATTTAATATAAACATAGATAAGTATTATACCTAAAAGGTAAGTGTTTCAGTTTTTATACTTTTTTTAAATTAATTTTATAGTGTCAAAAATAGTGATTTGTCGCTTAAGATGTTTACTTTAGAGAGCAATATTTCATAGTAATCATGGAACGGGGGAGTGCGGCGATTGGCTCTTCTGGCTGACTAAGTATGGGGCCTTAAGTTGGTTATTTTGATTCATATAGTAGAGCCCCGACACTCAACCGGTAAATTTGATACTTTAACATCAGTCCCCATTCCCTCCAATGTTATGTTATGTTGCAAAACATTATGTTGCAAACCTTTGCTTTGTTCTCTGACAGTCCAACCTAATCGTATATTTAGCTAGTTGTATTATAAAGGCCTACAAATATTATTTCCTCTACGAATTCTGAGGACCATCCTGGTCCTGGCTAACTGATAATCTGTGTGAACAGCTGTTGTTGTTACTATATTACTTGATCTATCAAAAATCTCCTGCAAAAGGCTGTTGCATTTGATTTGCGACAACGGTAATTAGAAGTACCTAAGTACATACCTTACCTATATTGTAACAACGACAGTTTTCGAATAATTTTTGCCTTATTCACTGTATGCAGTTTATAATACGGAGACATACGCAGAAAACGATGACGCCGGCATATCGCGTGATTGGCAATTTTAATATTTTTATAAAATTAACATTTTTATTGTTATCATATTGTGCAAAATTTTGACTGGCTCATGCAAACATTGTTTAATACAATTTTGACCTGATTTTCTAAAACCATTTCATAAAGTGTCTGATGCTGTTGATGATTTTTCCCCGTGTTGGTCCGGGCTCCTTTGCAGAATAGACCATCTGCCTTTCTTGCCAGGCAGCTCGTAAAAGGCGAGCATAGGCTTAACATCACTAACACCGTGACATCTGACTAGGTGGTAGAGTTTCGCAGCGACTCGCCCGGATTGGTACCACCGCTTTACCCATTCCTGCCGCCATAACGTCATGACGTGTTCCGGTTCGGAGGGTAAGGTAGCCGGTAAACTTACTTTTGCTCGAGGCCTAACATCCCGGCCTCAGGTTGGTAACGCACCATTACCATCTTTGGTGTCTCTAGGCGGCGTGTATTTCTTAACATCAGGAAATCCGTCTGCTTGTTTGCCTTCCAATATCATAAATAAAATAAATAAATGATGTATGTTTGTACCGTCAATATTGCATCTGCCATTGTTACAACATGAACGAACTAACGGAACATGCCAACATAGCTCTAATCGCAAAAGTTGTAAGTTTGGTTGTCATCTTTCGTCTGTTTCCTCTGTATTTCGTCTCGGGTTTTATTCCCGACGGGGGCAGGCGTTTGTGTGATGAGCAGTCTGCATATCCGAATCTAGGTGTTTATTAAATTTATTCTGGTATCTATTTTAGTATTTTGTTGTGTTAATATCTTTGACTAATACCATAACAACATAACGACGACAGTTTATGTTGGCAGTGTAGCGAATTGTGTGGAAGTGGCCTGTGCCACTGTAAAGTGGTAATTAAGGTAGTCGTCGGGTGCTCAGACACTTTGAAATAAATCCTTTAAGCAGAATGGAAAATTAAATTATATAAAGGGGTTTGAACCTTTATGGCTTAGTCTACTACTGCCATTTTTTTCTAATGGCAGCGCACTATATTTTCTACAAATATGGATAGGGGATACTTGTACAGACAAAAAAGTATTAGGGCCAACATATCCTAAAAAGTCACGTTACAGAGTTATTTTTTTCATGTTATAGGAAGGCAAACAAGCAGACGGATTTCCTGATGGTAAGAAATTGACGCCGCCTAGAGACACCAAAGGTGGTAATGGTGCGTTGGCAACCTGAGGTCGGGATTAAGTTAGGATAAAATGTTGACCCTAATACTTTTTTGTTTGTACAAGATTAACATTAGATACTTTTTACTGTGAGAAAATGCTTCAGTCCTACGAGAAAATGGGCAACAGGACAAAATGGGTAGGGGATAATTACCATGCCATTAGATAGGTGGCGCCGCTGTCGGTATACCAACTACTAAGGGGCATGACCTATTGGGATGAAATTAGATATGTGTATTTCCCTAACTTTACAGATACGTTCTATGCATACCTATTTAATATTTTCTATCCGTGATATGATTAAAAAATAATCGGCGTAATGACGAGCAGCACGTACCTATACTGTAAGTTTTATAACGTAGGATGAAATTGGTATTAATATTTTTCTACTGTCATGTTCCGATATGAAGGTCTACACTCTACACGGTTCTCCTGATGGTATGAGAATAGTGATAGGAAAACGAGTAGTTAAATTATCCTTTCCTTTACCTATTTCACTTAATTTCTAAACGGCTAAGCCGATTAAGTTAAAATATTACCGTCAGGAAATGTATATAGGAAACCATCGAAATTATAGGTATAGGTATTTAAAATACCTACATATTATCATGTATTTCTTTTTATGATAACGGAAGTCAAACAAACAGACGGATTTCCTGATGGTAAAAAATTCACACCGCCTAGAGACACCAAAGGTGGTAATGGTGCGTTGCCAACCTGAGGCCGGGGTGTTTTGCCTCGAGCAAAAGAAAGTTTAACGGCTACACACGGAACACGTCAACGGCAAGCATTGGACGTTATGGTGGCAGAATTAGGTAAGGCGGTGGATACCAATCCAGGCAAGTCGCTGCGAAACTCCACCACCTAGTAGGATGTCATGGTGTTAGTGACGGTAAGCCTATGCTCGCCTATACGTGCTGCCTCGCAGGAAGGCAGATGGTCTATTCTGCAAAGGAGCCCGGACCAACACGGGGAAGATATATGATTTAAAAATACAATTGGACTCGGTCTGTGAAGCTGCTATTAGTTTATCATACCATAATATCTAATGTTAAAAAGGAAATATTTGATCGTTTGTGTGTTTGTATGTATTTAATAGGCTCCGAAACTACTGGACCGATTTAAAAAATACCATTCGAAGCAGATATTATCGCTGATAAACATATGCTAAGTTGTTTCCATGAAAAATTAGAAATTTGTCCACCTGCAGCTAGTAATAAGTATATGTAGGTATATATGCAAAGATAATAGCGACACCTTCTTTCCTGTCTGGGAAAATACCTACTTGGTATATACAAGAACGATATACAAAGTTAGGTCGTTTATTTGTTCGTCGTGGGAAAAACAAAATAAAGTTTTCACAAATATGCTCCACATCCGCAACCACCGAAAGGAGCACCAAGACCGTAGCCGAAGCCGTCAGCATAACCGTATCCGTAGCCGAGAGGACCGGCGAAACCGAGAGGAGCAGCGGCGATATCTTCAGCGGTAATACCGACGAGGCCACTGCCGCAGTTGTAAGAGACAGCACCAGCACCAGCGGTAGGTAGCACACCTTCGAGACCAACGGTACCCAAGAACGGCAGAGCGCCAGCTACGGCGAGAGCTCCTTCGATCAAGTTGTCAGAAGCGACGGATACACCGACGGGGGGGATGGGGGAAGCGCTGGCGATGGCGAGGCCGGCTCCGTTAGAAGCAGCCAGGCCACGGGCGGCCGGCGCCACTTCGAAAGCTCCATATCCGAGGCCGGCGTACCCCAGACCAGCGGCACAAGGTGCAGCGGCGAGGGCGGGGTATGCGGCTCCGATGCATTGAGCTGAGATGCTCTATAATCAAAACGATAGTTCAAAGTTAGTTACATAAAATCTAGTGTTAGACTTAAGGTGCATGTGAGTCGCAGACTGCTACAAATGGCGGGACACGGACGGATCCCCACCGATATGGGTATATTTATATTATACGTCCTCATATTCCTCAGAAACTTTTTACTAAATATCAAGTTCGTGCTCGATGTGGTATATACAAACAAAATTAACAATTTGATTAATTTCCCCTTGTTGGTCCGGGCTGCTTTGCAGAATAGACCATTAAACTTCCTA
>NJDD01002692.1:56391-94729 GCA_002245505.1 Calephelis nemesis
GGGGAAGCGCTGGCGATGGCAAGGCCGGCTCCGTTAGAAGCAGCCAGGCCACGGGCGGCCGGCGCCACTTCGAAGGCTCCATATCCGAGGCCGGCGTACCCCAGACCAGCGGCACAAGGTGCGGCGGCGAGGGCAGGGTATGCGGCTCCGATGCATTGAGCTGAGATGCTCTATAATCGAAACGATAGTTCAAAGTTAGTTACATAAAATCTAGTGTTAGACTTAAGGTGCATGTGAGTCGCAGACTGCTACAAATGGCGGCACACGGACGGATCCCCACCGATATGGGTTTACTTATATTATACATCCTCATATTCCTCAGAAACTTTTTACTTTATCAAGTTCGTGCTCGATGTAGTATATACAAACAAAATTAATAATATGATTAATTTCCCCTTGTTGGTCCGGGCTGATTTGCAGAATACTTAGACCATTTGACTTCCCACTAGGCAGCTCGTCACTAACACCGTGACATCTGTCTAGGTGGTAGCGTTTTGTAAAGACTCACCCGGGTTGGCACCACCATATTTTCCTGCCGTCATAACGTCAATGCTTGCCGTTGACGTGTTCCGGTTCGGGGGGTAAGGTAGCCGGTAAACTTACTTTTCCTCGCGGTCTAACATCCAGGCCTCAGGTTGGCTTCGCACTATTACCACCTTTTCTGGCGTGAATTTCTTGCCATCAGGAATCCGTCTGCTTGTTTGCTTTTCAACATCATAAAAAAATCACTCGCTATATTCGATTCTGTAAATAAAATTATTAAATAGTAAGTACCTGGATCAGTAGTGCTTGAGCGCACAAAATAAGGAGAGCTTTGGCGGCCATGTTTGTTGTTTAATGTTCGGATACAAAACCTATAACGTTTAAATTTATAATTATCCGTTTTTATATACGTTTGGATATAGGTAGTTAAACTATTGGTAAATAATAGTTTACATGATGACCTTCACACATACGTGATGATAAACAAAATAGGTCTCATAGAGTATTAATAGAATATATGTTACTAGGGTTTATGACGTAATAATTGTCTTTGAAAATAAGTCACGCTCACATCCCGTAAGGGGTTGTTAAAAGTATCTACAACCTGGCCACCCATGTTTAGTCGAAGACACTAAACCCCACAGTGTTATAGATGACAAGCCTACCGGGCACATATCCAATCCACCCGGGATTGGATATGTGCCCGTTAGGATTGTCATCTGTTTTTAATTGGAAATGAAAAAAATATTTTTTTGTTGCTCATGGACCTCCTGGGACCTCATGGAGTCAAGTAGGTAGGGCTTGACACCGCACCGCTAACCCTCAGGATATAGATAACAGAGGCGATATTATTATTAATGTCTGCAAATCAAATAGTTTTTTTCTTGTTACTTTTTATAACTTTTAGCAACTAATATGAGTATACAAAAAAATCATGTAGACTCCCAAACTGGTAGATATCTATGGCAAAGATTGGAATTTGCAAAATTATTAAAATGCATGTAAGAAGATAGTGTAAAAAATAAGTAACAAATAACAAAATAAGTAGATAATATTTGAAGCACGTTGTTTGGAGTTAACACTTGTACCTATCCACTGTATACTTTATTTAACACTTTCTGTTACTTTCTAGCCAACCGGTTTCACTGTTTACAGTATTATTGCCGTAAGTAGAAAGAGATAATATAAAAGAAACTAAGACGATACAAAGTTATAACTTGTATCGTCTCTTCTTGTATGTCTGTATGTCTGCCTTTATAAGCAACTTTATGGTATACGTCATAAGGTCGTCATCCTCGACTGACAATTAGTATTGATGAAATAGTACTGTTTTAAGAGCTTATGGTAACCCCCCTGGTACCTGGTACCTTGGACCTTTATCAATAGGCAGGCACCAGTTAATTCACTACATATTCCGATTTCCAAAGAGCTGCAAGAAGTACGTGTTATATTAAAGTTTGATTAACCTGAAAACATTGTATATATAGTCTGAGGGAAACTTGTGTAGTCATTGTGTAGTCAAATCTATTACAAACATGTCTCCTTTCGCTGTCCTTCTCGTCTGCGTGCAAGCTTGCTTGCTACAGGTAAATATTTTTTCTAGGACAACTATTTTATGACCTACAAAATTCGGTTTACGCAAAATTCCTTTCAAGATGTGATTAACCTTCGAACCGACTCGCCTAGACCGACACTACTGCCTGACCAGGGTGCTGATTACGTATCTCAATTGCCAACTCAAAATGGAAAAGTGTACATCAAATACCTGTCAAAAGACGTCATTTGTGTTTGCTATCTCTATTGTATTTATGTTGGTTACTGGAGATAGATAAGTACAGCACCCTGATCCTCTGTCACAACGTTGGTGTGTACTTCAGTATTTACTATTCACGGTGTTATTGAGGCTAAACAAAACGTGGAAATTTTTAGTTTTCTTATGTTAAAGAGGTATTGTGTTATTTTCACTTGCGGTTGCGGATTGTTGCAGCCGATTGTATAATCTGCATCGAAAAAGGAGGAGGTTATGTTACGTTCAGCTCTTTTGTTTTTATATGTATGATATACCAATTCTACTGTAATTTCTCAACCAAATTTACAAACTCTTTTTTTTAATTTGAAAGAGGACATCTTTGTTCCTTTTGCTACAAATTTGGATTGGATAACGAGGTCCCAAGGAAACGGTGAAAATGACTGAATTTCGATTTTTGTAGTTTTACTTAAATTTATTGACACACATATCTACTAAGCGATAAGAAATCTATGAATCCTACATTAAAAGAGTAAAGTAGAAATATTAATAATAAAAAGATCAACGATTCTTCCCAAAAAGCTGTTTCAATTTTAAATGAGTCCTATTTAAAATTGTAACTGTTCGGTTAAAATAACTGTTAGGTTATTTACATTTAAACATTAAATTTGATTAAGATCAGCCATCAGACAAGTGTTGTTTCAATTATTTGATAATATGTTCTAGTTTTGTGGCAGTATACTAGGTGGTAGAGTTTCGCAGCGACTCGCCCGGATTGGTACCACCGCCTTACCTATTCCTGCCGCCATAACGTCATGACGTGTTCCGGTTCGGAGGGTAAGGCAGCCGGTAAACTTACTTTTGCTCGAGGCCTGACATCCCGACCTCAGGTTGGCAACGCACCATTACCATCTTTGGTGTCTCTAGGCGGCGTGAATTTCTTACCATCAGGAAATCCGTCTGCTTGTTTGCCTTCCTATAACATAAAAAAAAGTTAGTAGGTATTTACACAGCAGTTATAATATAACACTTACATTGCTTAAATTGTACCTCCATTTCAATAAAATCCTTCTTATTCTCCAGAGCGTGTACAGTCAGTGCCTGGGCGCACCTTTTGCCGCTGGTTACGGATATGGTTTGGCTGAACCATTCGCCGCTGGCTATGGTTACGGAGCCTTCGCCCCAGGATTAGCTGCTCCCCTCGCCGCGCCTTTCGGATGTGGTGCTGCATACGGCGGCGCTGGCATCGGTGAAGTAGCAGTAGCCGGTGAGCTCGGAGTGGCCGGCGCTACCCTCGTCGCCGGTCAGGTCCCGATCCTCGGCGCCGTGGAATTCGGAGGAGTCGTCCCCGCCGCTGGCGAGGTCTCCATCGTCGGTAGCTGCGCATGTGGTTGCGGATACGGTTATGGTGCTGGACCTTTCTTCTACTAGAAACAACAGGAGAATTATACAGGAAATTGAAAATTAAATGAATATATAAAGTTAAATTACTTTTTTTAACTGGCTCTAAATAGGAAAAAGTTATCAATTATATATCTGCATGTCCCTTTTTGTATATTTGTTACGTGGATACTCAGCCAACGACAAACTGATTTTTATGGTTGCTGAATACTTCGCCGTCATGAAGATTGTGAGCGAAGGTACCTATGTGGCTAACTGGGACCCGGGTACGGTCAGGTGTTGTGCGTGTATCTAACGCACGATTCATTCGTACAAGATCGCAAGGCTATTCTAGTCGTAGAGCTTCGAGTCGCAATGCTGACACTAACAAACAGTTGTTCCTGGCTTCAACAAGTTTGTTATTGTACGATAGAACATTAATTCCCATGATAGGTTTAGTGAAATTAGCTGTGGCAAATCCCCACGTGAATAGATGTCTAAACTCGAAGTCAAGCACCATATTTGTGTAAGACCTGAGAGCTGCTAGCATCATACAACTTGAAAATTGCAATGGTGCCAGCACACTGATAAACTTGCAATTAGATTAAGCTCAGCAGGGTATGCTATTTAAAAATGAGACAATTAACTGATATTGACAACGCTAGGATTTCCTTATTCTAGTTATTTTTAGAGTTTCATGTCATATGGAATTCTTTACTAGAGAATTTTAGCTGATAATCGATTTTATAATACTCTAATATTTTAAAGCGGAAGAGTTTGTTTGCTTGTTTATTTATAAGTAAAGGTGTCACTACAATGAGACCAGTAGGAGCGGAGTAAAAAGGAAAATGGTTCAAAATCAAGGGTTTTCTTTCCTATTGAGAGCTTTTGCAGCTTAAACGGTTAAAGTTTCGTAAAAATCATGTATGACAGAATTGTTCCCATTAACATGTTCTAACAAAAAGTCAGCGACATTGTTTTTATTATAAATACGTTATTCATCACAAGTTCTTAGTTTAAACCAAAATTTAAACATTCGATTTAAACGAATATCTTACGAGGTATCGCAGTTTTAAAATGGCATAGCATTAATAATCGAGTACTGCGCGTACGAATGTAAGAAGTCGGCGGGCATTCTTGAGGGGAATGGGTGGTGGCCCCAGTTAGCTCTGCAAGATACTATGCCGCGTCGCAAAAGAACACTATGGTCATAGACAAAAATATCAGGTTTTTGTAACTGTAGTCTACCTACCGACCGCACGGCCCAGACGCCTGGTCGGCTCCTTACGGAACGGTCGTGCTCAGCGATCTACTTTTAAATTCATTCTTTCCAAAATATCATCGTGTAATAACTTTTTAGATGAATAAATTTTGTTTTAGTTTATTTAACTTTTGTTTCTTTCCTTATTTTAATGGATAGGTACACGTCTTGATTTGGTACTTATTTATTTATTAAATTTAACTTTACTTTTTTTTAATACTAAAAAAATCATCGGGTAGCGTTGCAGAGCTAAATATAAAATAAAAAGACTATGCGGACGAAGCCGCGATTTAGTTATTAATAAATTTATTGGGATAAACCAAGGATTATTAAATAACGACAATATTAATCTGTTACGAATAGATGGCTACAGCCACTCACCATCGCAGCCAACTGTGAGTGGGCGAATGACCGTTCTGTTTCCCTGAGGAGTGTGAGCTGCTTGATGTCGGACGATGGATGTGACGAACTGGCACAGGTACATACTGGTACAGACGCTGCACCTGTTATTAGTTAGTGTAGGTGTGCATAACCCACATTAGCTAATAACACACACAACAAGGTTTGGACCCTTGGGGGGTTGTAACGGGGGGGCTAAGTATCCAGGGTCGAGGTGGGACCCCGGCGAAACCAAGTTGACCAGGGAGGCCGCTCCTGGGTACCCTTCTCGAGCCTGAGGGGATACGAGAAGCGGAGTGGGCCACTTGGTGCGCTCGGGATGGCAGCAGCACGGCCCGCGGAGAAGGGGAGTCGGCTTTCAAACTTACCTTGCCGGTCGAAATAGAGTTGCGGCAGGTACGGGGCTGCCTGTCGCTACTGGGACCCCAAACTGGTGTACGCTGTGCCTCCGCGCACCACTTCTGATGATATGTGGCCTCCTGTTGAGAGGGGCTGCCCGATGGGGATCGTCAGATTAAGTTTACGAAAGCGTCCCCACAGCCCCAGTACCCTGCGAAGGGGAGGGCACTGTGTGGTTTTAGACAGTAGGAGTCTAATATAACCCGCCACTTCCCTCGAATGTGGTGGGTATAAACAATGATTTCAACACGTCAAAAAAAACGTGTGCATACCTAATACGTGTCATAATAAGTGTCATAAAAAAGGTGTGTGTGCGATTCACACACGATAGAAGAGAAACTTCAGTAAATCGAGAAAAGAATGAGATCAATATATATTTGTGTCTCTTACCTGCCGTTTTTCCGTTGCAGCTGTTTTGAAATCACAACGATTCTAAAGAAGTTTACTTCAAAATGTGTGTGTAAGGAAAAAGACTAAGTATAAACCCCGAACAAAAAATAAAAAAAAAATTAAGTCAGAACGAATAAGATAGAGAGAGAAGAAGACATAGAAGGGATCTCTCTCGAGAAGGTGCCGGGTGTTTGAAAGAGATCTCCTGTTTTATCTGGGCGTCATAGTTTTTGCGACACCTCCAGAATTTTCGATGAACAGGCTTGCGTTAAGACATTCTTATAAACACCATCTAGAAATATTTATTCATATCAAATTTCATCGAAATCGGCTCAACAGTTTAGCCACGAAAGGATAACAGACAGAAAGATTTTTTTTTATTTATTTCGAAGCATAAATTGTTTTTGCGGTTAGCCAATTAAGTTTCATTTGGTTAACTTAGGCTGGATGTCACCGTCGAATTTAAAGGTGATAAATGTAAAAAAAACGTGAAGTCAACTGTCTAAACCATGTCAATTTTATTGTCCAAGAAATTTTGGTTATTATAAATATTTTATTTTTAATATATTTTTTATAATATTGGAAGGCAAAGAAGCAGACGGATTTCCTGATAGTAAGAAATTCATGCCGCTTAGAGGCACCAAAGGCGGTAATAATGCGTTGCCAACCTTATCAAGCTATTTGAAGTGTTAAGTAATCAGGGGATAGATATAAAAATATTGTCAATTTTAAAAGAATACTTGCAGAAGCTTACGAATAAAATCACAACCAGGTATTCGAACTCATTTACACTGAACTTAGTGTTACTAAACTCGGTTTAATATGATCGGTGAAGTCAGTCCTTAAACATCGTTTTTAAATATAACGATTCAACCATAATATGGGTTCTCATATCGTTTGAAGAGTTTGGAACTCTGTTTCATAAGAGTATAGATCAAATTTTTCCAATAAATCAAAACGATTGAATGTTAGTATGGTTATTGAGTAAGGTCTCCCGATTCGGACCAGTAAGTGACGCAAAATTTACTGCGCTTATGACAATTTTTCTCTTGTCGACGGCACCCGAGTTAAAGATTCCTTTACTCGATTACCAATTTCCAGGGTTGCAATCGACCCAAGTCACGACAAATGAATGACCAGCTCTATGAGGAATGCAGCGGACACCCGATCATGTGAATGATAGAGCAATCGTGACAGCAATCATCACACATTCTGTATTCTTCCTGAGGGCTCTTATGAAAGAGGGGTATGTCGCTAAATGGTTTCGTCCAAGATTTTTGCGCCGGCATACCTCAAAATGGGAAGTAGTCAGTTATTAGTCAGACTTGTCGGTGTTGTCTATAAGACGCTTAAAACAAAGTTTACACGTAAGTTAGGAATCGTCTTTGCTTTAAGTTTGAAGTATATAATTTGCTATAAGTAGGTAATAGAATAAAATATTATAACACAAGTTTGTATACAATCAGGTAATTTATTTGTTCGTCGTGGGAAAAACAAATTAAAGTTTTCACAAATAGGCTCCACATCCGCAACCACCGAAAGGGGCACCAAGACCGTAGCCGAAGCCGTCAGCATAACAGTATCCGTAGCCGAGAGGACCGGCGAAACCGAGAGGAGCAGCGGCGATATCTTCAGCGGTAATACCGACGAGGCCACTGCCGCAGTTGTAAGAGACAGCACCGGCACCAGCGGTAGGTAGCACACCTTCGAGACCAACGGTTCCCAAGAACGGCAGAGCGCCAGCTACGGCGAGAGCGCCTTCGATCAAGTTGTCAGAAGCGACGGATACACCGACGGGGGGAATGGGGGAAGCGCTGGCGATGGCAAGGCCGGCTCCGTTAGAAGCAGCTAGGCCACGGGCGGCCGGCGCCACTTCGAAGGCTCCATATCCGAGGCCGGCGTACCCCAGACCAGCGGCACAAGGTGCAGCGGCGAGGGCGGGGGATGCGGCTCCGATGCATTGAGCTGAGATGCTCTATAATCGAAACGATAGTTCAAAGTTAGTTACATAAAATCTAGTGTTAGACTTAAGGTGCATGTGAGTCGCAGACTGCTACAAATGGCGAGACACGGACGGATCCCCACCGATATGGGTATATTTATATTATACGTCCTCATATTCCTCAGAAACTTTTTACTAAATATCAAATTCGTGCTCGATGTGGTATATACAAACAAAATTAATAATTTGATTAATTTCCCCTTGTTGGTCCGGGCTGCTTTGCAGAATAGACCATTAGACTTCCTACCAGGCAACTTGTCACTAACACCGTGATATCTGTCTAGGTGGTAGCGTTTTGTAAAGACTCACCCGGATTGGTACTACAATATTTTCCTGCCGTCATAACGTCAATGCTTACCGTTGACGTGTTCCGGTTCGGGGGTGAAGGTAGCCGATAAACTTACTTTTGCTCGAGGTCTAACATCCAGGCCTCAGGTTGGCAACGCACTATTACCACCTTTTGTGGCGTGAATTTCTTGCCATCAGGAATCCGTCTGCTTGTTTGCTTTTCAACATCATAAAAAAATCACTTGCTATAGTCAATTCTGTAAATAAAATTATTAAACAGTACCTGGATCAGTAGTGCTTGAGCGCACAAAATAAGGACAGCTTTGGCGGTCATGTTTGTTGTTTAATGTTCGGATACAAAACCTATAACGTTTCAATTTATAATTATCCGTTTTTATATACGTTTGGGTATGGGTAGTTAAACTATTGGTAAATAATAGTTTACATGATGACCTTCACACATACGTGATGATAAACAAAATAGGTCTCAAAGAGTATTAACAGAATATATGTTACTAGGGTTTATGATGCAATTGTCTTTAAAATGGCCAAATAGTTAATTTTACTTAATGTTGAAGGTTATCTTTACAAGATAGTTCAAAACAAAAAAAGGTTAGATCTAAGTATATAGGGCTCCAATCCAGCAAGTAAGACGTACCTACCATTAAACATAGCTAAAAACCTCAGAGACAAATCTCAAACTACTTCGGTCGTATAAATGTATCCAGCGAATAGCTTTTGCTTTCAAAGTAAAATAAAGTTGTATTTGATATTTTCCATCGTCGGCGCTTGGTAAAACTTCCAAATATTCATATTCTTAAACAAAGAAACACTTGTACTATTTTCCGTATCACTCAATAAATTATAAGTGATACGTAAAACAGTACAAGTAAAAGTGTTTCTTTGTTTAATAATATGAATAACATAAAGTTCTTGGCTGAAAGTATAGTATGACAAAGAGTTACTTATTGCTTGCTGAGCCTACAAACGTTGTCCAGCCCTGACTACGAATCCTAAATATGATATCTCTCCTGACAATAACTGACAAAAGAAAAATAATAATTAAAACTAGCCCCGTCCGGGTAGTCAAGTGTGCAGAGATGACCAAGGAAAATGGAGATTCACTTCCATATATTATAACATTTCATTTTTAATATTGAATCTCTGTTAAAAATAATGATTACAATTCATGCATACAATTTTCTTCAATACTCTTGTAGTAAACGGGTATCTTTACAAGGTATATGTATAGATCGGTATTAGTACTAGTACTTGATAAGGACCAGTATCAGGATGGTACCGGCATATGGAGAACAGGTATCCAGATATCGAAATAACGAGAACCGTTGAACACCAGTACTTTCGTATATTTGATATTTTCCATCGTCGGCGCTTGGTAAAACTTCCAAATATTCATATTTTTAAATGAAGAAACACTTGTACTGTTTTACGTATCACTTATACTTTATTATTTTATAAATAGCCTACCGGTTTAACTTTTTACAGTATCATCAGGGCTAGAACTTTCGGTACCAGTACTTTCGGTATCGGTTCGAAGTCTTGATTACAAGTTACAGTCCACAGTGTCCGTTGACGCGGCGTGGCGTTTCCCTTCCCCCACCTGACCTAAAGTTAATCGGTTCCGCTGTCATTTTAAACCATTTAACGGCCAATGTTAATAATGTATCTCAATCTAATGGATTTCAAGCAATCCAGATAGCTGCGTATCCGCCGGCCTATCCCATACCTAATTGCCATATTTATCCTGTCCACTGATATGTTATTGGCAAGCGATAACATAAAAATCGATCAAAATATCAATTTTGGACAGCAAATTTTGGATTAGGATTGACTATTAAAATTGGCCGTAAGAAAACTCTTTTCTTTTTCAAAAGACGTATCTACTTTGGAAGTGTTCCCATTGTCTGGATCTGATAATGGAGTCCCCGGTAAATGGAGGAAAATGCTAATTTTTTGGGTGATTTTCAACAATAGGTTTTTATATTTTGTTATTTCGGAGGACAATTAAAATATAAGTATTAACAATGCAATCTACATTATAATAAAATATATTTAGCAAACAATTCATTTTTTTAGCCTTATTTGTTTATTACTTATGTATGTGCGTAATTGAACATCAAATGTGGTCAAAACTCACTTAAAGATTTAGGTTTGAATTTATATGAGTCCACTGAAATTAAAAGTGTCCATCCAAGTGGGTATAATTTCGGTGGCTAAGCTAAGCTAAGCCACTGACTATCATGTCAGACACCGAGATGATAAATAGAGATTATTTTTACAAAACTAACCTCTTTTATCATCAAACAGACGTAAAATCATTATCAAAATGTCAACACTACTAGTACGAAAAAGGAGATCCACCGTCTTGACTATTTCTGCCGCCATAGTGACCTTTTTAATATCTATCGCCTTTTTAAGATCACGGCTGGCTGTTACCGTCAGTCCCAGATGAAAGCCATCAATCTGATAACGTATAGTGTGACGCGCGGTGGCTGTGCGACGCACCATATTCCCTGTTTGAGTCGCGCTATGTATATCTATAATTCGATAGTGAAATTTACAAAGAGTTGTAAAAAACGTGCTATATTTCAATTTGATTAACCTGAAAACATTGTATATATAGTGTGTGGAGAACTTGAGCTGTCATTGTGTAGTCAAATCTATTACAAACATGTCTCCTTTCGCTGTCCTTCTCGTCTGCGTGCAAGCTTGCTTGTTACAGGTAAATATTTTTATTAGGACAACTGTATTTTGACGTCCACAAATCACTTTAAACCATGGTTTCTCAAACTGTGCGTCGCGACGCCTCAGGGTGTCTTGGCACTGTCCCAGTGACATCACTTGTCAAACGCGACCGAGTCGAGTAAATTATCCGAATTCACCAAAACCAGTCACTAGGTTTGTAGGCTTGTCGATACCTATGTAGGTATATGTATACACCTGCATAGGTATCGATATGATACATATCATATTTATATTATAGATTCAAATTGGACAGAAATCTCTACTTAGGCTCTTCGAACTGCCCTCGATAGCTCTTTGTACCAAATGCATAGCAGTGCCAAGTAGGTCAAGTTATTCTTTTTTCAGAAGCCCATCATTCAAAAGTGCTCCCATATAAATTTTGATTACGATCAGTCATCAGACAAGTGTTCTTTGAATTATGTGATTATATTTGATAATGTGTTCTAATTTGTAGCAGTAAGTACTTACACAGCGGTCATAATGTTACACTTACGTTGTTTAAATGTACCATTTCAATCAAATCATTTTCATTTTCTAGAGCGTGTACAGTCAGTGCCTGGGCGCACCCTTCGCCGCTGGTTACGGATATGGTTTGGCTGAACCATTCGCCGCTGGCTATGGTTACGGAGCCTTCGCCCCAGGATTAGCTGCTCCCCTCGCCGCGCCTTTCGGTTGTGGTGCTGCATACGGCGGCGCTGGCATTGGTGAAGTGGCAGTAGCCGGTGAGCTCGGAGTGGCCGGCGCCACCCTCGTCGCCGGTCAGGTTCCCATCCTCGGCGCCGTGGAATTCGGAGGAGTCGTCCCTGCCGCTGGCGAGGTCTCCATCGCCGGTAGCTGCGCATGTGGATGCGGATACGGTTATGGTGCTGGACCTTACTTCTACTAGCATCAACTGACAGACATGGCAGAGAATAATACTTGAATACTTACTTAAATTGCAAACGTTTTTTTTGTCTCCGTGACTGGAAATAATTTTAACCTAGTTAATTATATTTATAATAGCGGAGTTGTCCCCGAGTCCTGGTCCTCCCAAATGAAAATTCCTATTCGTAAACCTGGGAAGGATCCACTAAGCGCATCGTCATATAGGCCGATTGCCATAGCGTCAGCTCTTTCCAAAATAGTAGAACATCTAATAAAAAACCGATTAGACTGGCTTTTGGAGACTACAGGTGTTTTATCCAAATCGCAATTTGGCTTCCGAAAGGGCCTAGGTACCATAGATAGCCTAAGATTACTTGTCACTGATATTCAGATTGCTTTTAAAAAGAAGGAATTCCTTGTAAGAGTCTTTCTGGACATTTCCTCAGCCTATCATAATGTTCTCCTGGATATACTAAGGAATAAATTGTTGCAACTGAATGTACCAAGTAAGATGGTTCGGTTTATCTATAATCTTTTAAAAGAACGTAACATTGTTAATAAATTGGGTAGACATCCGGAAATGTGTCTGGAGGGGACTCCCTCAGTGTTCTGTCCTTAGCCCTCTTTTGTACAGTGTGTACACATACAACCTGGATATGGTGGTTAACAAACCTGCCAGATACTTCAACATGCGGACGATATTGCCTTATACATCACAAATAAGAATATATTGCACGCAAGTAGCATTTTAAATATTGCTCTTAGCTCCCTGTCCGAATGGCTGGAGGAGCATGGCTTACATCTGTCAGCCATAAAGAGATGTTCAGTTGTGTTTACTAAAAAGCGCGCGGTTCCATCAGTTGCACTTAGGCTGGATACAGAGACTATTCCCTCTAGTAAAACAGTAAAGTTCATAGGTGTTCTCCTAGACTCTAGAATGAGTGGCCTCCCATACCTCAACTACGTGGCCCAGAAATCGGAAAGAGGTGTGAATGTCCTTCGCACTCTTTCCGGAGTCTGGTGGGGCTCACATCCATGTCCCAGAAAATTCTGTACAACGCGATAGTTAGGAGCCATTTGGACTATGGTAGCTTCCTATATAATACATGTAACAAATCCGGCCTTGATAAACTCGATAAAATATAATCTAAGGGCCTTCGCATAATTTCCGGAGCAATGCGTAGCTCTCTTATCAATGCCCTCCAGGTGGAATGTCTGGACCCTCCATTAATACTTAGACGGCAATATTTAGCGGACCGGTTCATATGTAAAGTGCTTTCGGTGACTCACCATCCTCTCTTAAGTAAGCTTGAAACCCTCTTACAGATGTCAGAGACCTGCAACTATTCGACTTTGCCAAGCCTGTAAAAAAGTTACATTCAAATGTCACAGTTCAAATCCCCAATATTCCAAACAAAAACCTTCCCCTTGTTTACTGTCAGCTTTGAAGCCCTTATATACAAACCGGTGATATATCTTGATTTGGGCATAAAGAAAAGCGATCCCAACGCAAATCATGTATTTAATGAGGTTATTTCTAAGCGATGGCCAGACTGGTTAACTGTCTACACAGATGCTTCGAAGCTCTCACTACGTGGCGCTGTAGGGCTGGGAATCTGGATTCCAAGATACAATGTAGTCCTCAGCGTTAAATGCCCTCCGGAGACCTCTATTTTCACTGGTGAGGCCACTGCTCTTTTGGAAGCTATTCACTTCATCATTAGCCATAACCTAAACAAATATGTTATTTTTTCTGATTCTCTTAGTAATCTATATCTGCTTCTCGGTAACCCCTTTAGTTCCAAATCCAAATTGCCATTAATCTTAAAGCTTAAAGAAGCATTGTACACATGTTCCCTCTTAAATTTAAAAGTAGAAATAGCTTGGATCCCAAGCCATAGCGGTATCCATGGAAATGAGTCTGCTGACTTCTATGCTGAAAAGGCTATAACCATAGGAAATACCAATGATTCAAAAATGTATCCTCATGACTTGAACTCTATTTCTCGAGTGAACCTAGAAAAGTCATGGAACTCAGCATGGTCAATTTCTAAACGAAATTAAGGCGGATATTATGCCAACATACAAAGTTCCATCCCCAAAAAACCGTGGTTTTTCAACTTTAAAAAAAATAATAAATCTGCCATCTCTTCCATCATTTGGTTACGACTGGATCACTCGTCGTCCCCTGTTCATTTGAGGAAAATTCGAGTAACAGACCACTCCTTATGTGAATGTGGCTTAGACGAAGGAACTGTGGAACATATATTCTTTAACTGTCCTAAATATAACATATCCTTATATGAAATCCTCCCAAAAGAAATCCCTCGCCTTTGCGTGTCTTTTGTCTGATATGTATCCATCGTTTATTAAAGTCCTCAGTAAATACATAACTAATAACAATATAAAAATCTAACCATTGGCAAGCCTAGTTTTTTATATTTCTAACACTGAGTATATTTGCTGCAGCAATGTGAGTGCCTGTATGTGATATGTTTGTAATCTATTGGTGTCTATATTTTGGGTTTTTCTCAGCTTAGATTCCGTAAAGCAAAGAAGCTCTCTTGTGTCTCTTTCACCACAAGACATTGGCGGAATTATTGTGCCTGACGCAATAAAGGCCATAAGTAACTTAGAAAGAAGAAAGAAGAACAATACGTCACAAATCTGCTATGTAGCAGTATTGTAAAACAGTCCTGTAACAAGATTGTTTAGGAACGTCAGGGTACGTTATGTCGATGTAGTGTTAAAACATTCCTGATTTCAGGGCTAATGGTCGGCGACCAGTTCTTTGTTAATAGTTTAGTCTTCAGTAGTAGTCTATGGCTGCTTGGGTCCACTGACTCTTTGTGATTTTGCTTTTGGGCGACATTGTACTAATATTGAACTGGACTTGTTGTATATTACTAATATGACGTAGGTATGTCTGATTTAATGTTAATCTAACATAATAAAAATTCATGTGATAACAACATAGAACATGACTTTGTTTATTCATAACCTAAACATTTATTAAATGTATTCTGGTATCTATTTAAGTATTTATATGTATTAGTATCGTTGACTAACACCCATAACACAAGCATATAATTTGCTTACTTTGGGGTTAGATTCAATTTGTGTGACTTGTCCAGAGATATTTATCATTATTATTATTATTTAAAATCTTTGTCTCTGCTTTCCCGAATGAAAATAAACTAGCTTGTAGACTATGTACTTGTATATATCTATGTACTATCACTATATCTTAGCCATATTTTTTACACGGGTTGCATCAATTTTATTCCAGACAATTTCACCATTGTTCCTTTGCGGACTACTATTTCAAGAGTTTGAGAGCTTAGTTAGTAGGATGAATAAGAAAGGTTTATTTTTTTCAGTCATTTGATGACGCGATTTTTTGTTAAACAATATTGTCTGCGTCCCAAACATTAAAAATAAATATTTTTTTAATCTTCTGTTGTATAAGGGTTTTGTTCAAAAATATCGTGAACCCCATCGTACCCAATCAGGCCTTTGGCCTTTATAATAAATATAGTAAAAAACGAGAGTTTTGATTTAGCTTAAACACCTGCACCAGTTCCTCTCGCCTATGTAGGCGAAATAAAAAGGCCCGCCCACATGGGCGGAATAAATTTGTTGAGGGAATGTTCCGTCAGAAACTGATGCAAATAAAAAAACTTGGTACCTAACCTCATCGCATGAATGAAACGGTGAAGATACCATAGCCATAGTTAAATGGCATTGGTAAGTTAAGACCAGATGAGTCTTCCTTGTTGCCTACTTGAGGCTACGAAACTCCAAATCCACAACTGACAAATATCAAAATAAAAAGAAAAAATACTTGTTTCATTAACTAATTTATTTAGACCGTAGCAGAGGTATTTACAAGTAAGCTCCACATCCACAACCTCCGAAAGGAGCACCGATACCATAGCCAAAGCCATCAGCATAGCCGTACCCGTATCCGAGGGGACCGGCGGCATAGCCGAGGGGGCCAGCAAAAGCGAGAGGAGCAGCGGCGATATCTTCAGCGGTGATGCCGACGACACCACTTCCACAGTTGTAAGAGACAGCACCGGCACCAGCGGTAGGCAGCACACCTTCGAGACCCACGGTTCCCAAGAATGGCAGAGCACCGGCTACGGCGAGTGGACCTTCGATCAAGTTATCAGAAGCGACGGACACACCGACGGGAGGGACGGGAGAGGCACTAGCAATGGCAAGGCCGGCTCCGTTAGACGCAGCTAAACCACGGGCTTCCCAGGAGGCGCAAGGCGCAGCGTCAAAGACGCCATATCCAGCGTAGCCCAGTCCGGCAGCATAGGGAGCAGCGGCGAGGGCAGGGTATGCGGCTCCGATGCATTGAGCTGAGATGCTCTGAAAATAAAGTAGTTTTTATCATGACTGATTCATTAAATTGATTTTAAGAATTTAAAAGTTTACATTTTAAGAATAAATATCTAAAAAATCTGTTCTCCAGATTGTGTCTGAAAATATACCTTAATAAAAATAAATGCCACAAATTGCACAAAAGGGTACCAGTCTGAAATGTAGTTAGGTATCTCTATAGAACCGTAAAGACTCGTATATTAGTGCTAAGAGCGAGTATCGGTACGTAACGGTGAAATGATTAATGCCCGGTACCTATTTTCAAAAAACGAGTCGTTTTGATTACGGATGGTAGTATCTTGTACGCTTAGTAAGATTACTAACAACGGTTGCTCGATTCCGGCTATTGATTCTAAACATTTTTTGAAAATATTGGTAACGCTTCGTTACTTTTGAACAAACTACGAATGGTTTAGCTGACGAATTACGATTCGTTGATTATAGGCACCGGGCATAACAGACTTCCACTGTGGACGGGCCAAGGTCGGTGCGAGTACTAAATCATTTCACACTTACATCCGCAGGTCTTAACACTAACCAAATTGGAAACAGGCCTTTACGTATTTCTTATGTTGTGAGGTATCTAACAAGCAGGAGGTTCCATGGCATCGTATGGCATAGACCATGGACGTTATTCGTGTGTTGCTATTGAAGTATTGCTACTAAAGTATTGCATTCTGAAGCCTTACAAAATTTGAAATAAGTTTTTACCTGGATCAGGAGTGCTTGAGCGCACAATACTAAAACGGCTTTGGCGACCATGTTTGTTGTTGAAGAGTTCAGTTTGACTGTACCTGGATATAAACAAACTTTTATATTTATACTTTCGCATTTCTTCACATTTCAAATATTTCTTTCTTATCATCACATATTATATAGTATACTACAACACGTTGTGGAGAAATACGTGACTTTCTTTATGTCGGTCACTATGGCTTTATGATAAAGGGTAATGCACTTTGAGTAGCGTATGTGTAATGTAATTAACGAACATATATTAATTTTTGTTGATCTTGGATGTATAATCGTTGTAGCGACGGAAAAAAGAGATATGTTATTAAAGTTCTTTGTCTGTACCTGTCTGTCTGTCTGTGGCATCATAATCATCATTTTCGAGGGATGGACCGACTGTAATGCAGAATATTTGTTTTAAATCTAACGTAATCTAGATTGAATATCTTGATCACTTCAGCTTTGATTCAATTTTTAACGTTATCTACACTACATAAAAATTCATTGTTTTTTTTTAATTTTAGGATTTCTAAGATCTAGCTAGCAAATATATTTCAGAATCAAGTTTTGTAAATATAAATTGCAAATTACATACACTTTTTTGTGTTATCTATTAATCTTTCAGCAGGCAATAGAGTTATTGGGTTTTAAACTATTTATTTAGTTTTATAAAACGTAGTGAAAGTAGTCCAAAACTATTACTTTAATACACACATACTCTTCTCTTGACGGCAAGACCCTCAGGCTATAGGCAGAGAGTATTGAGCTCCAAACTTCAGTATCCCTGCAACCTTGCTTGCTTCCTCCACATTCAATACACTTATCATACACACCCGCCGGTTTCGAGGGCTGTTAACTACACTGTCGGATAAAGCCCGACTTTGACCGTGGACTGTTCGTTGGTCTCAACCGGGTACTCAACATCCATCCACACTCACATTGTTTATCTGTTTTGTCAATATTTCATCAGTCACTCTTTCCACATGACCGAACCAACGAAACATGCTTATTTTTACTTCAACACATATTTTAAACCCATTCTTTCTCGGATCTCACTTTTACAAAAGCGGTCAGCTATCGTAACACCTCAGATTTTACATTTCGATCGCATTTATATTTTGACTAGGTGGTCGAGTTTAGCAGCGACTCGCCCGGATTGGTACCACCGCCTTACCTATTCCTGCCGCCATAACGTCATGACGTGTTCCGGTTCGGAGGGTAAGGTAGCCGGTAAACTTACATTTGCTCGAGGCCTAACATCCCGGCCCCAGGTTGGCAACGCACCATTACCACCTTTGGTGTCTCTAGGCGGCGTGAATTTCTTACTATCAGGAAATCCGTCTGCTTGTTTGCCTTCCAATATCATAAAAAAAAAATATTACTTTACAACACTCGCTTCCATCAAGTAACGTGGGGATGAGCATGTTTATGGGCAGCGCGCGCTCCGTACCTACGCGCTGAGTGCTCTGACATGCTAGATAGCTACCTGCTACATACCTATTTTTTTCATAAATGGACTTATTTATAGATACTTTATGCCCAGAAAAAATTTGGATGGTGATAAAAAAATCTTGCTGTATATTTAATGCGTTGACCTTTCAGCCAGTACTTTCGATTAGTGTTGTCTTTATTCTTGTTTATCAAAAAAAAATGTCGCTTATCTTGTTCAGATCGAGGACCTCGGTGTAGTTAAATTGGTTCTTAAACCTTGTGATTCCCGGTGTTAGTCTCGTCCGGTAATAGACCACCTGCCTATCTGCCAGGTAGTTTCGTAAGTGAGGTAGGAGCCACACGAATACATACACACATTTTATATATATACACACATACGCACGTTGCAAGCAGTAGGTCCAGCCATGCGCACTAGATGTCGGTGATCAGCCATATCAGTTGAAAGCTCTACGATCTATTGTACTTTGTGGTACGAAGGTCGCACGGATGGAGACGAGCTGCTTCGAAATCAGACTAATAAGAAGCTGTTTCTGAGAACGTACATAGGTGTATATCATCTATGTACAACAGAGAATAGCTGTAAATATTGTAATTTAAGTTGAATTGCAAAATAATTTAATTACTTCAGGATTAATTCATTTTATTTTATATAAATGTCAAACTATTGCTTTACCGCAGCAGTCCCCGAGAACATTTTTTTTATAACAATAGTTATAAAAAAAACTTGCTCTCTTAGTAGATATTAATATTGACATATAATTACAATATTTGTTTATAATATATAAGTAAAACGGAAACTAGCTAAGAATTGACAGCCTACGAGCTACGCAGCAGCAGTATTGTGAAATTGTCCTGCAACAAGGACGTGATGGTACGAAAAACCGATGTAGTATTTATTAACATTCCTGTTTTTACGGCTTACGGTAACCACGAGCTCTGGGGATTTTAATACAATTTTGGTCAATAGACCAGAACATGACAATTGACGTCCAGATACAGAAAAGGTGGTGGATTCCCACCCGACCAACTTTTGCTGCATAGCATTGAACCATCGGTGGTCTGGTTTGTAATGTGTTTAGATATTAAAAAAATGTTTGTTGTAATTCACACAGAAAAAGTGACTTGCGAACTAAGTGTTATAATGTCACCAAAAAGGGTTTTTGTAATTAAAGTAGAGGTTAATAGCTTAACTATTTGTGTTACCAAGTGAATATCCATATTGTTGCCGTGAAGCCAAGTGTTAGTTTCGATGTAACAAAATTGTTTTATAATTCCGAGCAAAACTAGCAACTGATTAAAGGCCACACGTTTTGCTAATTATTCAATGAACAGTTATTTTTGCAGAACATTTTTCAACTAGCTATTAAAGTAGGTAGATAAGCAAATAGTTTTTTCTGATCGAAAACCATTTTTATTTGTTGTTAGGAATAACAAAACTTTTAAGCGCTGTCTACTTTGCTATATTGTAAAATATTTTTGTTTTGACAGGCTTTTTTCGGTAACCTATTGGATATATTTGGTTTACATGTTATGTTATTACAAAACCGAAAAGTTATTAACAGCTGCACTATTCAGGAAAACTAATTTTAGAATAAAAGGTATGTATGTATGTATAATGTATCGGAACTAGGCGATGAACTCAATGCTTAAAAAAATTACGTGGGATTAACAATGAAATAGTAAGTAGAAACGCTATTTTTTAATGTTGGCATTGATTTCACCATCCTTAAACGTTGATAGATGATAAAAAATTAAGAAACCTCCTGAAACATATAACTTGCATTTCTTTTTTAATTTATTTAAGTGTTGGGTGGCCAACTAATTTTGCAATCATTATTTTTTGTAAGAAAAGGCGTAGGTCATTAACAGGAACCTGGAAAACATTTTTAAACAGCTAGTTTTTTATTTGCTGTTCATATTGACTGTCTTTCGCCGCCGCTGCGCTTACTTGCGGACGTTCTGACTTCTTTCGACATAAGAATTCTTTCATTACACGATAGAAACTAAAATAAATTGCATTTCCTAAAAAGTATGTTGTATATATTGATACACACGTATACATCTTACACTTTCGTTAAGAAGATGTTAGCCTTTAATTTAATACAGAATCCCAGAGGCTACTATAACCAGGCTATCCTGTAAAATGTACCTACGTAGGACAGTATAAATGTTTATGAAAAAAATATGTGACCCATATAATATGTTGACCCACATATATGCTTTTTCCAATTTCATAATATAAAAATCATTTAATAAAAAAATGTTGCTCGGGATAGGATATGTGCCCGATTGGCGATAGGCTTGCCTCCTATCACATTGTGGGACTTAGTATCTTCGGCTAATCGTGGGTGCCCTGGTTGTGCCTCTGCCTACCTCTTCGGGGATATGGGCGTGAAGATACTTTTTATGTGACCCATTAAAGCTGTCCAGTAAAGGTGCCAACGACAAATAGTGATAATTATATTAAGTAATTATGTCTTCAAGGAATCTATTAATTATTTCTCAACATAACATTTAGACACGTTTCGAAGTACGATTGATATTAACTTTAGTATAAATATATGCAATGTACCACACAGAAAGCATTGTGTACTTCACTTTATTACAAACATGTCTTCCTTTGCTTTTCTGTTCGTGTGTGTGCAAGCTTGCTTGCTACAAGTAAGTCTGTTTTGTACAGTTAGAACCGCAATGTAACCACTTCTTTGGTCCTATTTTACCTATTTTACCCCGTGTTGGTCAGGGCTCCTTTGCAGAATAGACCATCTGCCTTCCTGCCAGGCAGCTCGTAAAAGCCGAACATACGCTAACAGTCTGTAACACCGTGACATCTGACTAGGTGGTAGAGTTTCGCAGCGACTCACCCGGATTGGTAGCACCGCCTTATTTATTCCTGCCGCCATAACGTCATGACGTGTTCCGATTCGGAGGGTAAGTTAGCCGGTAAACTTAATTTTGCTCCGGCCCTAACATCCCGACCTCAGGCAACGCATCATTGCCACCTTTGGTGTCTCTAGGCGGCGGGTTTTCCGTAGCGCTCTCATTTCGACCGCATTTATCCTTTTTTCATGCTTTTTTAACACATACATAACTCTCGCTTATATAAAGTAACGTTGGGATAAGCACAGTCTATCACCGAGACTCACAACCTCGTTTTGAAATGGCGACCCAGCAATTCCCACCATTCCCTGCTCACACTCTCCTTTCTACATTCACGGTGTACCTTTTATCCCTACTATCTTCCAGCATCACCAAAATATACAATTTCATTTATTCATTCCAATACTACTTCGTACACTATCTCTCTACCTCTTTTATCTTTTTTCGTTACATTTCTTTCTAATACCATTACTTTGACTTTCTTCGCATTCAAACGTAACCCTGTTTCTTAACAATGGTATGTCCCCAGTCTGTCTGTATGTCAGTATGTGGTCTGTGCCCAGTGTTTGCAGCTCAGATGGTGTGGAACCTAAAAGTACAGTATCATTTGTTATGCAAATCTAATATTTCTATCGTCAAGCAGGCAGTTCATCCATTCCTTTCTTTGATTTTATTAGAATTATAATGTCCACATACAAGATAAATAATCGTACTGTCAATACACTGCCCTGTTTGACGCCAATATTAACATCAAACCTATGCGATATGTTGCTAAAGCACCCGTCATGAGAAGCTATAAATTATGTAAACAAACATCTTTTACCAAGTATTTTCTTTTACTTCGAGACAACAATAAACTGACCATATTCAATCGAAATAAAAAATAGACGGGTTATATGAAAGTAACAACCTATTTAATTTAGTCGGATCATATCTAACAACTGACGTTTGAGTGTCTTGGTACGGGGACGCGCCGGTCGCCGGTAATGCAAACCATCGGTTCGTCTTTTGGAAGTAAACGCGTCATTCAAGTTTTGAATTTTTCATTGCTTTGTTAAAATCGCTTTGTTAAAATGTTAATTTTTTTATCTTTTCGTTATCACTTTGTTATTGTTGTTAGTTTTGTTAATTGTTGCCTTAATTTTAATTTTTTTTATCCATTAAGTATTTGTTATTGTGTATTAACGTATAATGAAGCCAGTACCCAGTACATCTAAGGAAATCAATTTGCCACGAAAAAAATGTCAAAATATACGTAATTTATTATACATATTTAAATTATTAATTAATTAAATATTAAAAAAAATACTTTTATCTTTGAACCAAATGTTGTTAACTCCCGAACGTTTGTTTACATTATTTACGTCATGAGAAGGTGTGTAAATACACCTTCTCATGACGGGTACTTTATATGGATGGCATTGGAGTGGTGGAAGGCCACACAAATACTTTGCATTCTAAATACATAGACTGCACAGCATGCAGTAGTAATCCGTCTATCCCAAAATCCGGTAAAATCCTTGAGTGCAACTTTCTCCAATTTCTTTTTCAAGCCCTCCGGCTTACAAACCGATACTTGTCTACGATGTTACCGAGAGAAAACATGAGATTTGTACATTATTTTCCTGTCCTGAAACCGCCTTGAGTCCTCTACATTCAATCGGACTTCCCTTGCATTCTCCTTTCTTCCTTTCGCCTCGTTGATCGAGTGGCTAGCGTACACACCTAACTACACCAATCACTGCGAGGCTCGGGTTCGACTCCCGACGGGGGCAGCTATTTGTGTGATTAACATTTTGATATTCCGGGTCTGAGTGTAAATCTATTCTGTTTTATTTTTTTTATTTTTTTTTCTGTTCCTCTAACAAAGTCAGAGACCCTGACAGAGACATTCTACTTTCCTTTCAAACCAGTTCTCGCTTTTATTCTGCTCGTACTGACATTCTGCATACTTGGCCTTTCTTTCATTCTTCCCTTTTATTCTTTTAAATGGGGGGGACACACATCTATTGCCTATGCTACTCTACTTTATCTTTATTTCTTATACTATAGTACTCTCTTTTATCTTCAGAAAATAAGTTCATGTACACTTTTTTTTTAATTTGTCTTTTTAAGTATTTCTATGTATTAGAATCGTTGACTTACACCCATAAAACAAGCATATAATTTGCTTACTTTGGGGTTAGATTCAATTTGTCTCTCAAAGTTTAATTCACTTTCAGTTTTGTTCACTTTTTGATGTCAACTTCAGTTGCCTTGCTAGATGGCCCTACCAGAGCGAGGCAAATCTTTCTTTAAATAATGACCGTTTTGAACGCTTTGTACTACTCATAAGCACTAGTTTTCGAGTGAACCGACCTTGGTTCACCGGAAGCCTTCTGTAACATTTTCTTTGTCTCCGAACACGACATTTTGAAACACTTGCAAAACTTAATACAAACTCTTTGTTTGATGATTTTGTCCATTTTGAAATTCGCAATACACACTAATATGACGTAACTTAAAACAGCACTGCATTTAAAATAAATAACAGATATAACTCGAATTGAATTTTGAACTCGCCAAAATGAATAACAGTTGTGAAAATCTAACAACAACCAAAAAAATGTGATCAAATAATCCATTCCCGATAATTTTGTGTCAGAATATACTGTTATGTATATGAAAGTTGACACATAAATTTATTACGATTTAACAAATTCTGGTTAACAGGTTATATAAAGAAATATTATGCTATTTGATTAAGTAATTACTTACATCCCCCGTGTTGGTCCGGGCTCCTTTGCAGAATAGACCATCTGCCTTTCTTGCCAGGCAGCTCGTAAAAGGCGAGCAGAGGCTTATCATCACTAACACCGTGACATCTGACAAGGTGGTAGAGTTTCGCAGCGACTCGCCCGGATTGGTACCACCGCCTTACCTATTCCTGCCGCCATAACGTCATGACGTGTTCCGGTTCGGAGGGCAAGGTAGCCGGTAAACTTACTTTTGCTCGAGGCCTAACATCCTGACCTCAGGTTGGCAACGCACCTTTACCATCTTTGGTGTCTCTAGGCGGCGTGAATTTCTTACCATCAGGAAATCCGTCTGCTTGTTTGCCTTCCTATAACATTAAAATAAAATAAATAAATAAACATCACATAATACGCGAGGAAAAGCGATCTGCGTAATTCATGGTTAAGTAAGTTCTAAATGAAACAAACTTTTATTTAATTCTGGTCAGATTATTTACAATGCGTTTTTTTTTTCAAATTATCTAGTAAAAACAATGTACATGGGGGATAAGTACTCAGGTGGTGACAGATTTGCAGCTTATCACATTTTGGTACTACAGGCTAATCGAGGTTGTCCTGATTTTACCTCTGCCTCTTCTACCTCTCGGGGATATAAGCTTTTGTTAAAAGTTCCTGTACAAAATCTTGTTAGCTGTCAATATATTAGGATTTAGGTACGAAATTTACCAGATCAGTTAAGATATACATATACTACATGTAATAGAACTGTACTGTATGTAGACTTTATGTTTCGTTTGTCATAATATCATAATTAATTTAAAGAAGATATGCCGATGAGTTTGTTTCCCTGCATCTCCTCAGTGTGTGGCCCCGATTCCGATCCGGTGGTAGTTTACAAAAATGTCGACGCGTACAAGTATCATTTGTATGGTCAAAATGAATAAAGTTGTTTCTGATTGTGATTCTATGTATCTTAAGTTAAAGTGTATAAAAAAATTAAACTTAAGGTTTTTACCCAACTAAATAATATACCAACGTTTTCTCCGTTTCCAGAGCGTGTACAGCCAGTGCCTGGGGGCATCCTTCGCCGCTGGTTATGGTTATGGCTTAGCTGAACCTTTCGCTGCTGGTTATGGTTATGGTTATGGTCTTGGTGAACCTTTTGCTGCCGGTTATGGATACGGTGCCTTCGCTCCTGGTTTAGCCGCGCCCCTCGGTTGTGGTGCCGCATACGGCGGCGCCGGCATCGGTGAAGTAGCAGTAGCCGGTGAACTGCCCGTCGCCGGCGCTACTCTCGTCGCTGGTCAAGTCCCGATCCTCGGTGCCGTAGAATTCGGAGGAGTCGTCCCGGCCGCCGGTGAGGTCTCCATCGCCGGCAGTTGCGCTTGCGGCTGTGGATATGGATATGGTGCTGGACCTTTGCTTTACTAAATCGTGGCTGGATATTTTAATAATAAATGTGTATTAAAACAGAAGTTGTTATTTTTATTTTGAAAGATAAAAAAGTAATCACAACGACCAGTACGCTATCATTTACATTACGCTTGCCCGCAATAAAAAGAACCGGATTTATATCTTTTAAATACCTAATTAGTATCTTCAGTATCTTCACGCCCATATCCCCGAAGAGATAGGCAGAGGCACAACCAGGGCACCCACGACTAGTCGAAGACACTAAGTCTCACAATGTGATAGGTAACAAGCCTTTCGCCAACCGGGCACATGTACCTAATTAGAAGCAGGAAAGGCAAAATTTCCAGACTCACAGTATCAGTTAACTACAAATGATCTGGTTTTGGAATTTAAACATTTTTTTGCAAAAATTCAAACGGAAATTACACAAAACATTAATTGAGTTGTGTCTAAAAGTCTGGCGTGTGGTGGACACACGTTTCAGAACAAATTTTACACCATAACGTTAAATCATTCAAATCTGTCTTTGCATATATACAGGTAGGTAAACCCAGAAATATTTAAAGCGTTTAAGTCAATTGAAGTTAAGAGTGAAGATTCTAATGGAATGTCAGCAAAGTGCATGGGCTATTAGTAGTATATCTCCATACCTTAGTAAGTAATATATTTATTGGTTGTATTGGCGAAGAAACATTCCCAGATACCAAGAAAATTGGTGAGGCGGTACGTCTCTTTAGGTCTGTGATCAAAAAATCCCTACTAATTATAGGTTCGTATCGGTTCTGTCAGTCCTAAGCAAGACATTTGTAAAAAATATTTATAATCAAACGTTGAATTTCTTAATTCCAATCTACTAAGGATGTAACAATAAAATTGATAACTCATACTGTATGCTACCAGGAACAGTCTTGTGATGCCAAAGGTACATCTGTGACCAGCCAAAAGCGTTTGGTTGTGTAAATCACGAAATCTTGCTTAGCCAACTGGCGTAATACGGTAATAATAGTGCGTGTACGTGTGTGAGCCTGTGTGTGATTGGCGTGTATGTATGTATGCATTTACCTTCGTATATTGTGTGTAATTGTTCACAAAATATACATAGGTTTCGACTTCCGCCTTGGACGGATGACAATTATTAACAAATGAGGAATGGCCGGGCGTGTAGACAGAATCGCAGTCATGGAGGCTATCATTGCATAGTATTTTATTTTCCACAACAAACATCCCGTTATTAAGGAATAAGGAAACATGCTGAAATTAAAAATCTTTTTTTCATGGCCGAAGTGTTTCTTTTTGGGTCATGTTGAATGTCAGTATAGAAAAAACTATTTAAACATTACTGAAACTGAAAATAATAATGTTTTTACGGATGGGAAATTACTTCCCTTTGCCCGTTTACGAACATCCAAAGTGGGAAATAATTTCCCTTTGCCCATTTACGACTATAAATTAAATAGACTAGTAATTTACCCTGACTCTACCTAAATTTAGTATCGAATTTATTTTTCTCAATAAATGTACACAGAATTATTTACATTGAAGTGAAACAGAATTAACATGGCTAGACGTTGTTTTAGGCCCTTGTAAAATTTCTACCAGTGAGGATGTAGGTAGCTCCGTTCTGTTTGGAGTGTCATTTGGTACAGGATCTAAAGTTTGTTGACCAAATCTCAGATAAAGTATACTTTATCTGAGGACCAAATATTTCCTCTAAACGTCTCTCAACTAAGTCTTCTGGATTCGTACAATGAAATGAATCCGTTGGACTAATCAGGAAATCGCCAGATCATCACTATCGACATTCGATAAATCAAAAACATTTTCTAATATATTTTCAAGAGCTTTATCAGTTATCTTATCTTATACCTTTAAACGAGCAATTCTTGTATATATATAATTGGAATCTCGGAATCGGCTCCAACGATTTTCATGAAAATATATAGGGGGTTTCGGGGGCGATAAATCAATCTAGCTAGGAATCGTTTTTAGAAAATGTCATATTCGTGTTTTATTGTTGTTGTTAGGTAACGAAGTCCGTTGTTAAGTAACGAAGTCAATGATTGTTTGCTTTGAGGTTAGACTTTTTAAATTTTCGTACTTAAATATAATTTCCAAAAAAACACAATTTATAAAAAAACAAAAAAAAATACCGAGCAAAGCTCGGTCATCCAGATATTGTTTTTATAATACATGATCTAAAACAATTGAAGCCAACATTTAAAATAAAATAAATAAATTGAAGAAACTAAAAAGTTGACAAAAATAAATCTCCACTTTTTATACATAGTGACACCAATTGTTGTTCATGAACGGACATAGGGAACTATTTTCCCACTTACACCTAAATATTTTAAATCATTCAAAAGCACACAAATACTTTAATTTTTGAATTCAATATCATAACAAAATTAGACAGAATATAATAAATTAGTACATAACGAATCAAACATCTACTTATCAGAATCTTATTTGAAGCCGCGCTTTTTTTTCAAAAGTGAAGTAAATTTGATTCTAACATTGTAAACAAAATCAAATTCTTGACATTTGAGGAGGCGGGATTGCCAATAAAAAAACCTTAAATTAACTATGATTAAATTTGTGTAAAAAATACAAACTAAAAGGTTGCCATTTCAAAAATATTAGATAATTTAGCTACACTGAGAGGGTGGGAAAGTAGTTGCCTTGAAAAGTCGTTTCAAGTAGTCAAATAAGAAGCAAACAATACAATCATATATGTTTCAGAATATTATTACCTATATTTAAAATATTTATGTCGAGATCGAAATATTCGCGTAATCTTTTGTTAGGAATCCAACAAATACGACAAAGCTTTTAGGTAGGTAGGTACGGAAGGATAATTTTTACTGTCAGTGTTCTATTATCTATTGTCCCCAAGAAAAGAGCATTTTCCCGCTTTAAAATAAAGCCTATTTTCACCTGGAAAATACTATTTAATACAAACAAACCAATAATCAAATCGTTCCTCTTTATAATTGGTGTATCTACACATTAAAAAAATAAGACGTTCGGTACAAACGTTTTAAAAGTGCTCGTACAGTAAGTACGATGTGTAGAAAAATTATAAAGTATGCATAATACGTGTCTGCGAAATTGTGATAATGCACAATTATTATTTCAACCTAATCTGTCAAGCCATTTAGTAGTTGACATATAGAGATTAGTGCCACCTATCTCAGCACGGCAGGGTAATCCTGGTTCCGAGTACTCAAATGACTCGGAAATAGTGAAGGCATCTGACGGCATTGTGTTAGGGAGCAAATATGGTTACAGCTGAGATAATCAAACTTGGTGGGCCTGCCGTCCGGGACTCTTTCTGGGTTCTTTGTAATAAATGTTGGAAGACTGGCAGAGTACCCGAAGTCTAGCAGCGTGCGGTCATTTGATTGGTTGAGAGTCCAATTTTAGACACTATTTATTTAAAAGCGTGTTCAACGAGTGTTTATTTTTTTTATACTAACACTACTAAAGTTTAAAAGAAAAGGTTTTTATCACTCGAGCACGTCATATCTACCTCGGATTTTGAACTTTCATATAGAGTTAAACATTTAACAAGCTTAAGAACTTCTTAACAACATACAACAAATGGTCGAAAACAAAAATAAAATACACAAATGTCAGGACGTGTGTGGATGCCAGGAATTCAATTAAAAGAAGCAGAAGACGATTTGTTGTTCAACTAACAATTTATTGTTTCGAGCTTCACATCAAGAATTAGTAGATGTAGGGTCCAGCACCGTAACCGTATCCGCAACCACAAGCACAGCTGCCGGCGATGGAGACCTCGCCGGCGGCGGGCACGATACCTCCGAACTCCACGGCGCCGAGAATCGGGACCTGCCCGGCGACAAGAGTGGCCCCGGCCACACCAAGTTCACCAGCCACTGCTACTTCACCAATACCGGCGCCACCGTAAGCGGCACCGCAACCGTAGGGCGCAGCGAGGGGGGCGGCTAAACCAGGAGCGAAGGCTCCGTATCCATAGCCTGCGGCGAAGGGTTCAGCAAGTCCGTATCCGTACCCAGGGGCAAAAGGGGCACCAATACACTGGCTGTACACACTCTGGCAAGAAAAAAAATCTTGTTACTGTACCCGTAAAGTTTTAATAATTTAAAAATCAATATAACAGGTAATGTTATTAGATATGTTTTTTTTACTTCATGATAAAGTTATAATAATTTATTTTTTAAATTTATAATACTAATAAGCAACTCTTTTAAAGTATGGCAATTTGTTTTGCAACAATAAAAATGTTTAATGTTATTGGTACCTACTCTCACTGGTCACTCGGCAGCGTGTCAAGCCAAATTCAAGCAAAGGAACTGGCTAGCCAGCGCCGAGTGCAATACTTATTACACAAATCTCTTGGTAGGTACCAATTTTGACCCTTATATTACTAAAAACCTCTTTAAAATAAACACATAGAACTACGAGTGTTTAATTATATCCATAAGGACATCTAGAACCAGTTTCATGTACTACAACAAGTCAAATTTCATGTAGCTACCTCAAACAGTTATAAAGACATGATGGTTAAAAATCGTAAATTTTAGCACTGACTGACTGGCTGATGTAAGTAACTAAACCTAACCTTCTTCCAAAAGTCCTAGAAGGATAAAATTTGGAATCCAGCTCGGTAATTGTGTGTAAGCATAGAAAAATTTAAAAATAAAAAAAATATGGGAGCCCCAATACTTTTTAAAAAAAAATGTAGAGTTGTAATTGTTACAAGCAGATATTTGAAGCTATGCCAATATAAATATTTTTATATTATTTGCTAGATTTTCTTTGCAAAAAGTAATGATATCCCATTAGGTAAAATGGAGAGCTAAGTTCAATATTAAAATCCTGTTTGGCTGCGGGCTTTACGCAAAAAGAATGGAGATCTGAGTTAGTGCCAAGTTCTATGCAAACTTATTTTAAACTCTATTTCTTTGCTTTATTGGATACCTATAACAATGGTTGCTATTTAAAAATGTGAGTTCGAAAAGATTAGACTTAAATTGACTAGTTTTTACAAGAATAAAAAAATATATATGTATGTTGAAAACCTTTATAAAACGAAAACTGGCCACTGCAAATCTCACCTACAACAATGCCCGCAGCGAACATAATTTTTGTATTGAACTTGGCTCTTCTTTTTTACATTTATGTTTTTAGTGGCTAATATACTTACTTGGAGTAAGCTAGCTTGCAGACACAATAACACAACAGCGAAGGAAGACATGTTTGTAACGAAATATATTACACAATGTTGACATTACTGTACCTTCCAGTATTTATACAATTTTATGTTACAGTTGTTGAAATATACTAGTAAATACGTGTTATTCTTGGGAAATGTTGTATCGCTAATGAATAATGACGGCCATTCATTGACAAAAGTAATGTTACGATCATTGCAAAAAATGTCGACGCGCACAAGTAAGTACCACTTGTATAGTTCATGTGAATAAAGTTATTTAAAAAAAAGCTGTTGTCTGTAAAGTCGGTTTACTGACGGTAGCGGGTAGTTGAAAGTGACAATGTCATAAGAACGGAGGCAGTTTGTGCCTCTTTGTCGCTCGTTCTGCGCTCTCGCTTGCACTTCAAGCCTTAACTGGCACGCCTCAGAGCGATGTCACACCGCATGAGTCTTGGTTTTTGGTGAGTTCAGCCAGCTCCATCGAATTGTAAGACGTTATCACTTCAAAAAAAATACATGAAGATGGTTATTCTATGCGTAGTCTGCCTACTCTAATACATAAAATGTAATAAAATAAAATGTTGTAGTTAGACAAAGCAACATTAAGTAATATAAATTGACTAAATAACTTGAAATCCGAAATGTAGCGAAGCATTCATACGTACAGGTCATTTGGAATCTACACGCACATTTTTTTTAAATTCAAGAAGCATTTGTTATTCCCAGTTTTTTGTTTTGTCATCAATCTTTCTTATATTTCACCTAAAGTTAGTTGATTTTATTTGAGGCATAACGCCATCATAATGTTATCAATAGAATTAAATTTCGGGAGATTTGTTTGTCTTCATAGTGTTTCTTCCAAAGGACGTAGCCAGAACTGACGTAAGTCTTAGAAGATGATGTAGCGCTGGAGTGAATGAATGAAGTCGTCTATCAGTACCTAAAGGTTTTGCCGGGACCGCAAGGTACACCGCGACCGTGGAGATAGAAAGGAGTTTTTGCAGTGGTGAAGCTACTTCAAACGTGATAGAGGTTTTGAAAGAAATAATTTGTTTTAAATAGAGGAGGACATGTTCCGTTCGTTTGGTGATGCAGAAAGAACGGCAGATGAAAGTTTGACAAAATAGACAAATAATAGATAAATGTAAATCACTCGGGTATTATCCAAGGGTTCTATCAAGGGTCTGCGAAACCGGTGTGAAAAAAGCTAGGTCTTTAGCAGGTGTCTGCCTGCTAACTCAGCCTGCCTGCTTAGCTTTTTCACTTTATATTTATACTCAAAAATACCAGGGCAACTTTCTTTGTTAAAAGAGACAGATGCTAAATATAAAAAAAGATATTGCAGCCAGTCAGAGCTACATGGTTGAGTGTTGTGCAGCAATTAGCTTAGAGAGTATGATAGTCAGTAGGCATATAGGTATAGGTACGTGGCCTACCACTCGGCTGGGCAACTTCTGCCGTTCCGCCGTGTTTTCAGGCTACCGTTTTTACTTACGGATGGCACGGCGGCTGCCTGCTTCTTTCTTATTTCTAACGTCACGTAGAAACGTAAAAAAACATAAAGTATTTTTTATGATATTGGAAGATAAACAAGCAGTCGGATTTCCTGGTGGTAAGAAATTCCCGCCGCCTAGAGACACTAAAAGTGGTGATCGTGCGTTGGCAACCTGAGGCCGGGATGTTAGGCCTGGGGCAAAAGTAAGTTTACCGGCTACCGTACCCTCCGAACCGAAACACGTCATGACGTTTTGGCGGCAAGAATAGGTAAGGCGGTGGTACCAATCCGGGTGAGTCGCTACGAAACTCTACCACCTAGTCAGATTTCACGATGTTAGTGACGGTAGGCCTATTCACGCCTTTTACGAGCTGCCTGGCAGGAAGGCAGATGGTCTGTTCTGCAAAGGAGACCGGACCAACACGGGGAACACGTATTTCAGAAAGAATGGGTAGGTATTTCTACAACATTTTAAATTATTCAATAATGTGCATAGCTTAGTAACATAAAGCTGTACCAACCATTTTGGAAAAGTCACGTATTTTAACACAATACATATTACCGTAATCATTTCATATGTGTTAGAAAACATATTATATAAGTGCGTACTTTCAAGTACGGTCATTCTTGTGTTCAAACAGACAACAAACATGGCCGCCAAAACCATCCTCGTATTGTGCGCCCAAGCACTCTTGATCCAGGTGAAAACAGTTTTATAAATTTCCGTCTAAAATGACAATAAAAAGGCGAGATTCGTTAAGGTTTTATTATGTTATTTAAAATTTTAAGGGAATATGTGAAAAAAGCTATACTTATAAGTGTCAATGAGGTTTAAATACTTGTTGCCTTAAATGTATAGACTTATATAAAGTTCTGAATGTTCCACGCGCAACGAATACCTGAAAATTATAAAATTAACAAATGATTGTATTTAAAGAGTTGAATTTAAAAATAAAACTATCTGTATCGTTGTCTGATACGTATATACACCGTTGCAATAACTGCGCACAGAAAGGTTTAAACTTTTAAATAAATTTAAACTTAAAATGAAACGCATAATGGATGTATTATCATACAGAAGTTAAAAATTATTGATAATTTTGTTTCAGAGCATCTCTGCCCAGTGCATCGGTGCCGCATACCCTGCTATTGCCGCTGCTCCATTTGCTGCTGCTCCGTATGCTGCTGGCCTTGGCTATGCTGGATATGGAGCCTTTGACGCTGCTCCTTGCTCATCTTGGGAAGCCCGTGGCTTGGCTGCGTCTAACGGAGCCGGCCTCGCCATCGCTAGTGCCTCTCCTGTCCCCCCTGTCGGTGTGTCCGTCGCTTCTGATAACTTGATCGAAGGTCCTCTTGCCGTAGCCGGCGCTCTGCCGTTCTTGGGAACCGTGGGTCTAGAAGGTGTGCTGCCCACAGCCGGTGCCGGTGCTGTCTCTTACAACTGTGGAAGTGGTCTCGTTGGTATCACCGCTGAAGATATCGCCGCTGCTCCTCTCGCTTATGCTGGCCCCCTCGGCTACGCCAGCGGTCCCCTTGGATACGGATACGGCTATTCTGATGGCTTTGGCTACGGTATCGGTGCTCCTTTTGGAGGCTGTGGATGTGGAGCTTATCTGTAAATTTGACATTTTGTAATAAATATACCTAACATTCACAAATTCTTATAAAAATATTTTAAATCTAATACATATTCTTTTTAATATGCTATCACATGTTTTTTATTTTGAAAAGAATGTCGTCTTTATCTTGACATGTACAAAATCAACTAATTAAGTATACTATTACTTTAATAATGTTGTGTTATACCATTTACAAACAAGTACATTAAACACACGTCTCCATATCCATAAATAACCTAATCCGATAGTGGTTCGTTATCAACCTCAGGTTGAGATGTCAATACACCTGATACAATACGTTATATAGGTACCGTATTACATATTGTTAGATTTGTGTTAAATGTCAATTGATTTTAGAATAAAGCTTGTTTAAAGTGCAATTGCCGCCTTAAGAGCCGCGTGTTTAGTGCGGAGCGGCGTGCGGTAAAATCAAAATCATACAAATGTTTGAAGCACGCCACGAAATACCACTCATACCGAAACCGCGTGCGGTTTTGTCGGGTCGGATCGCTACAGCGGCGCGCGGTTTGTGGAGCGGCGCGGAACAAACGTATACCGTAACATATATATATATAACGTAACGTAGCGGCACAGACGGCGGTGCGTGGGGAGCGTATTCAGTGGAATAAAATATTTTAGACGATTTTTGTAGCAAATATGTACACGGAAGCTTTTATCGTAGAAGTTAAGAATCGACCGTCAACATAGATGTCGAAACATCCCCAACATAAATATAAAAAGGTTGTAGAAAAAAATAAAGCAATGTTTTACAGAATTTAGTGATAAGTTACCTTCAATTAACAGCTATATAAATAAAATCAATGATGTCAAAATGTGCAAAAGATAGGATATTTTAGGTAAAGACATACTATTTGACCGCCTCGTTGGTCGAGTGGCTAGCGTACTCGCCTAACTGCATCGACGAACCGCGAGGCTCGGGTTCGATTCCCGACGGGGGCAGGCATTTGTGTGATGAACATTGAGATGTCTGCATTTCCGGGTCTGGGTGTTTATTAAATGTATTCTGGTATCTATTTAAGTATTTCTATGTATTAGTATCGTTGACTAACACTCATAACACAAGCAAATAATTTGCTTACTTTGGGGTTAGATTAAATTTGTGTAACTTGTCTAGGGATATTTATTTATTTATTATTATTATTATATTATTGACCATGTTCTGAATACGTCCACCTTTGCCGCTGCTAAGGTTATGTGGCGTGTACAACGCTTCCGCTCCCAGCTAGACCTCTTCCTCTAGACCGAAAGTCGTGAACAGGCCGTAAGCGTAGCGAGCACCGTTTACGGAGCGGAGCACGCTGAAAAAGAAAAGTGACAACTCTCCTTTAAAACCAACAAGTAAGTAGGTAGTTATAAGACGTCTATTCGCATTACTATTATCATTTAATTGGTCTCCTATTTGGTGATTGTAGGTCAGTAACTGAGATGCGAAAATCCGCTAGGATGTGCCCGGACCGGAATAATGCTTCCTATATGTATGAAAGCGATCTAGGCGGATTATTGTGCCCGGCTCATGCGCTACCCTTTATACCTCTTCCTTTACCTTAAACTCGAGACAAGATTATTCCAATGTGTGTGGAAAAGATAATGTAGTACTCGTAGTACAAATAAGCAAAACTTGGCAGGACTTGCTAGTGCAGAGATCCACCGCCTTACTTATTCCTGTACTATTATGACAGTGTCATGTTTCGGCTTGGAGGGTAAGACGGACAGTAAGTTTGACAAACCTACAACGTCTATGGTGCCTATATGCCATGTTTGTCGAACATCAACATAATTAAACTCGCGTTGCTTTTTAAACACACCACGCTACAGGTTAAGCTAGCGCACTCTCAGACAGCACCAAATAATTATATTCAAGTTAGCAAAACAAAATGTTGCTTCTCGTACTGCTGCAGGTTTAATGTATGTGCCGTCCCGAGACGTTCGAGTCGTTCGAGGCGTTCCGAGAGCGTTCCGAAAAGCGGGATTTTATTCGTGAGTGACAACGTGTTCTCATCAACGTGTTTCTTCGTCATTATATTTATGTAATCGCGGGACTACAAAATGTGTTCACAGTGGAAAATCATCATACCTCACCTGGGAATCTGTTACCTGGTGAAGGCAGCACACATCTAAAGACGGTTTACAGTTTTAAACTTACCAGATATTCAATCAGCATCCTGTATGAGATCGTCAGTTAGCAACAGGCAGCAAGACCTGGAGTGAATGCTATTAACCTGGAGTGGATATTCTGTACAAGTTAATTCTTTACTAGAGAAATAAAGTATATCATACTTCTCGGCATTTAAATAGACAGCAGAAAACACGAGTGTCGACAGCATAGAAGAGCATTGGGAGTTCGAGTCTACATTGAAATCCATGGACGGTGTATTGGAAAATCGAATATATTCATCTTATCTGCGTAATCAGCTGAATTTCATAGAGGGTTCATCTAATGGCAGTAATTTCGGGACCTGTTCACTGGGAGCATTCACAAAAATCATTATTTAACGCACGCCCAATAAATGCACTTAAAACTAAATTACACGATGAAGCTGGTCACTTCATACAACTTATCAGTGAGCCCAGACAACTACGCCACTTGTTAGGAAATCATCATGGACACATTCACATTATAGACACGAGGCGAATCGAATGAGTCCAAACACCATAGGTCTACCAGTAGGCATTCCAGGGCTACGACCTCTATCATCAGGCCAACTCAGTAGTACCAGTATTCGAATGTTTTTAACTGTTTGGTACCAAACGACGATTTTGTTTGAAAAGTGTATCAGCGCGTACTTTGCCGATAGTAAGTACATATTATGTTCAAAAGTGAAATAAATGCCCCATAGTGCGTCTTATATCCGTTCCGATGCTGTTATGCCCCGGTGAGGTTGTATAAACTTCGCGGTGAGCGAGGTAGGTTCAAAAAAAATGTTGATGCTTACAAATGAGTTGTAAATGTGTTGAGGGTCTGATTATCCTGAAGGCCTGGACAGATTTCAATAAAGTATAGCTGGCAGCAACTTCAATCACGTCAGTTTTCAAGTAATAAAAAAACGCCATAAAATCCGTCTATCCACTGAACGTACGACATACATAGGTACTTACAGGTTTTGTCAAGTTTCATTTTTTTTAATTTTAAGGTTATTAATATTATACTCATTTCAATTTGTTATTTCAATTAAACATTAATTAATTTTAATTCACAAACGAATTAGGATGTACGGCAAAAGTAGTTAAACTTATCTGTGTTTGATTAATTAGCGAATAGCCATGTACCACTATTTTTTTTTTGTTAATTAACGATTTTCAGTAGGCCCTAAATGCATTTTATTTACGTTAATATTTAAGGAAAGTTTTACTTTATACTATTGAAATAATAAATTAAAAGTAAAAAAAAACATTTTTAAAATAACCTTTTATTACAAGCTTTATATACATATATGGAAATAAAATTTTCCTTTTTAATTTCAAATGTCACAATTTATGTAGAATAAGCCTTATTTTTGCTAATTCCACATAAAAAGTGTACCGAACTTTTCTGACGAGAAGTCCTCCAAATGACACAAAATGTGACAAGCCTAACTGACATCCCCACCGCCCACCACCGCGACCAGACGACGACATAAATTGTCTGGTCCTTCAACAACCTTGCCACCTTCCAACATTTGGAATTACGTCACACACATTATCGTGCATTATCATCTAACACAAACGTAATTGAAGATATTAATCAAAACTGAGTTCTAAGATTCCACCCAAACACATAATATTACATACAAACATACACTGCAAATTGCATAAAAGCTTTAAAAAGCAAGTGCTAGATATAATACAAAAATTAATATTTAACTAAAAAACTGTTTAAAGTAGTGTAAATTAATTTCTTCGTCAGTGTCAGGAAGTGGAGCACCGACAATGAAATTTCTAAAACATTGTTTTTCATTATTATTATTATTATTATTATTATTATCCGATAATAGCGTAGGTAGCGATCCGATGGTAGCGATCTGTTTTATTGGCAACATTCCCAATCAGAAGCGCTACCTTTTTCCGTACGTCTGTTAGATACGCACCAGCGGCACTCATTAGGTACCGATCGGACTAGTTGGTCACCACTCCGCAGCCGATATCTACAGATACACTAAACGAGATTTATGCTTAGTTGCCACAACTAAGAACTGTAAGTTTTAAGTTTATGGTGAGAAATAATAGCCAATAGTTTAAACATAATCAAAAATGTAATCACTTCCATTATTCATTTAATTTGTATTTTTATAACTTTAGTAGAGGAAAGGTCCAGCACCATAGCCATATCCGCAGCCGCAAGCGCAGCTGCCGGCGATGGAAACCTCACCGGCGGCGGGCACGATACCTCCGAACTCCACGGCGCCAAGGATGGGGACCTGCCCGGCGACGAGGGTAGCGC